>PVKM010041059.1:0-13254 GCA_004027735.1 Carollia perspicillata
GTCCGCCGCGTTCCTGTACAGCGTCCCCCAGCCCCATCCTGCCAAGCCGAGGACCTTAAACGCTCTCAGATTCCATCCCCACAGGAGGAGGGAGGAGTTACTAGTCCTCATTTGGGTCTGGTTTAGACGAAGAAACGTAAGTTACCTAGTTCTCCAGAGGTTTATTTCTAGACCTGTCTTACTTAGAGTTCACATGAAGCGTTTGGGGGTGCTGTTCCAGTGGCAGCGTGTCGTGACGGCGACCGTTTGAATAAGGAAAAGCGGCAGAAGAGCCGCAGTGTCCAAGTTCAAGATAGTGGGCTTGGGCAGCAGGCTCCAGTCTGCACTCGTAGGGCTGCAGCTTCCGAGCCGTTAACAGGGAGAAGGATTTAAAGGTAGTAGTTGATTATTCGAAGGTGACGGATTGGCATACTGTGGCCAGAAGACTGGTTCTTGATTTTAAATGAAAGTTTACTGGAAGCATCATAAAAATTTTCCTACTCTTGCATGAAATGATTCCTCAGTGTTGTTTTCAGTGCATAGACATGGACACGATGCCTCAGTAACAGATGGTCCAGAAGACGGGACGACCGCGGTCAGGAAAACAAAGTGATCGGACCACTTCGACCTGGATTATTATAAGTTGAGGGCATTTTAGGCCTGCATTTAACTAGTAGTTTACGGAGAAACCGCTGTGTTCTAGGCCCCGTGCTGGGCTCACAGAGTGCTCTCTTTGCCGCCTCCGTCAGCCAGGACGCCTCTGCTCTCTGCGTACTGCGTGTTTCATTGGTCTGCTTTCCTTGTGCTCGTCTAGGGACACAGAAGACAGATGCGGCCTGCAGACTGCACAGGAGCCCGGGTTGTGCAGCCCTGAACAGTTAAATGACCACACTGGGGAGGCGGGGTGGCCAATGGGTGGGGAGTGGGCTCTGGGGCCAGATTGCTTGCCCCCGAGTCTTGGCTTCCTGCTTCTCTGTGTCTCGGTTGCCCTGTCTGTACATTGGACTGTTCTGAGGACAGTACGCGCCACGTGCTGAGAACAGTTGTGGAGCCACAGCAAGGAAGGCTCACTAAGTGGTAGCTGCTACATGGGACAACCCTGGGCCTTTGGAAAGACTCAGAGAATGAGGTGCTGGACGGGCAAAGACCCCGAAGCGCCGCCACAGCACCCCGTGGAGCACGCCTCCCGGGAGCACGCACAGATCCTGCATTGAGGGTCTGGGGACACACTCGAGGTGCTTAGATTGGGGGGGGGAGTTGCTCGACTAACAGAAGGCTGGCCTGCCCAGGGTGGAAGAGCACTGCGGGGATCAGGGGTGGTTGGAGAGGGGAGGTCGGAGCTGGGGAGGGAAGCTCAGAAGAGAGGGTGCTGAGCACACTCGGGTGACACCGTTCGCCCTCCTCAGGAGGTATTTGGTGACCGGAGACATTTTTGATCGCCACAGTCGAGGGGAGACGGGTGCTGCTGCGGGTCCTGCAGCGCACAGGACAGTCCCCACCACAAAGGATTGCCTGGCCCAGAACATCGGCAGGGCAGAGGCTCTGAAATGGTGGGCAGTACGAGGTGCAGCAAAGGCCCCTGGGTAACGAGCCTGTGTTTATCATGCCATCCCCTCCCCACCACTTTGTATGCACGTGTGTGCAGACTGGGCCCGACCTCTCGTTTCACTGTGCAGTCAGAATCTCAGACAGTGCCGGCCTGCTGGAGGGAAGGAAAGGGTAATGAACGTGGCCTTGAACTAGAGGTTGCAATGGAACCGGCAGCGGGGACTGTCTCTGCGAGCTGGGCTTCATCCTCCTCCACTGCGTCGTGCTCTCTTGCAAGCACCCTTGTGTGCCAGGCACGGCGATCGACTGATGAACCCGTGAGTGAGGAGGACTCAGTTCATTACTTGAGTAAAGAAAATTCCAAGCATGAAGACACAGAGATCCTTGGCATTCACCTGCAGGGCAGTCTGAAGTCAGTGTGGAGGGTTAAGAGCACTGTCACACGGTTAGGACGAGGGGGAGAGGTGCTGGTTGGCGTGGGAAGCGGAGGGGTTGCCGGGCGTGCAGGGCGGTCCTGGACCGAGGCCTCGTGTGCAGGAGCGCTGCGACCAGGACAGAGGCCGGGGCCCTTCTCTGTCACCGCAGACTTCGAGTTTGCTGTTTGCAGAACCTCTTCCTCAGACACATAGTTAAACACATCCCGACTCCCCTTCCCCCCGTCACCCCCCTCTCCCTTCTTGTCCTCCCCTCCATCGTGCCTCGCCTCGCTCACTGGCTGAAGCCTGAAGTTGGCCGTCATTCTGGTCATCTACTTCATTTAGTGATAACTCAGTAAAAGTGGTCCTGGGCCAGAGTGCTCAGGCAGGGCGGAGGCAAGCTGGTGGCCTTTCTGAAGGAAGGTGCCGGCACCCCAGCTTCGCCGACGCCTCCAGGTTAGTTTTCCAGACGTGAGCCTGGGGCCCGAATTGCAGAGCCCAGGAAGGACCCAGCTGGCACTAGACTTGCAGCAAAGCAGCCTTCTGCTGCCGAGGGGACGCAGACCCCTCCCCACGGAGGACTTCAGACGACCGGACTCTCTCAGAGTGGGCTTTAAGTGGAAAGTGTTTCAGTAATAAAAGAGGGGGGTTGAAAACATGGGCAAAAAGCAAAGCATAGAAATGACCAGGCAGACTTAGCAAACAGTCTGTAGAAAGGAAGGAAACAGTCACCGAAATATGGAAGAAACTCATTGAACAAGCTAAGTAGGAGGTTAGATGCTTTTCGCGGAGTGAATTGATGCTAGAGCTCTGGAAATCAGGCAGATGCAGCAGTAGTGGTTGTAGATGAAAGACAAGATAGGAAAGAGAAGTGAAGGTGGATACCAAGGATAGAATGAGAAGGTTTAAAATGAATCTAATTGGAGCTCCAGAGAGAACAGAGGTAGTTCTCAGCCATTGTCAGTTCAAATGCCTACTGGCTGAGGGTTTTCTAGAAGTGATGAAAAGCCTGAATTTTCAGCTGCAGGAAGCACAATGAAAGCACAAGCTGGATAGATAAAAATTCTGTCCCTAGATATATTATATGAAACTTTAGAAAGTAAAATATAAAGGATGTCTTAATAGGGGCAGGAGAACAGATACTTGCCCAGGACGGATCGGCATCCCCGCCTCCATGCCCAGTGGCCGTGGGAGCCCGCGGGCCGCAGGCTTAGCGATGCCGGGAAATAGCAACTGCCAACCTTAGCGCTTTTCCCAGCTGCGCTTCCGCTCAAGAGTAAAGATGAGATGACGTTCTCCCACAGTAAACACTGGATTGGCTCCCATCACCCTCATGCTAAAGGACGTTTCAGAGCATGTGCTCAGTGAAAGGAGGAACTTCAACCCGGAGGGAAGGCTGGGGTGCGAGGGAGAAGGGCAAGCGAAGGCACTGGTGACGTGAGCAGGTCTGCATAAGCTCCACACCCCTGTTTGAAGACCTTGGCACGTAGTAAGCACTTGACCAACTCTTAAGTGATACGTCAGTTTCCTGACGTAGCGTGCTTGCTTGTTCAACCAAGGCAGATGGAGGAGATGACTTCCTGTTGCGAGTTTTTCGAAGACAAGCGGGACTCTCGGTAGGGCTCCCTCCAGGGGCCGCCGTGCTCTGCCGAGTTCAGAGGCACAGCCGCACTCTGGGGTGTGGTTGAGAGCAGCTGAGGGTCTCAGAAGCGTGTGTTCATTTATGAGCTGCTGAGCACATTTTAGTGTGGGGATTAACTGAGTCCCCCCGTTCACGGAGAACCCGGACGTCGGGCTGGACTGAGAGTTGGAGTCAGGCATTTCTGCCCACTGCGTTCTCAGGTCTCACGTCAGTGAGCTAGGAGGCAGTCCCGAATGTATTGCTTCCGAGAACCCACGCTAGTCCAGGGGAACCCTAAACAGAGTGAGTGCGAGAGAGCCTGGCACCCTTTAGGTGGCCAGGGAATCACAAAGCAGAGGCTGCTGCTTCTCCCTTATGGCCCTGACTTTACAAAGGAAGTGTTTGCCAGTTAGAAATATGTTTGACTGTTGAAATTCAGATATGCTATCAGGAGTACAGGAGGATTTTGTGAAAGGGGCTGCCTGTCCTCGAGATCAGTGGGTGGGCTCTCTCAGCACGCACTCCCGTCTCTGCCGGAAGTGGCTCCTTTCAGGGCGCTGTGCTCTGGACCCAGGCCGGCGTCCCTGACCCAGTGCTGATGGGAGCGCTCGGCTCTGTGCGTCCACTGAACACCCAGTCCGGGGCACCTGCCGGGCCCTCCTGTGCACTGAGGCGGCAGTGGATGGGACTGCCGAGGGGCCTCTGCCCGGGGAGCTTGGCGTGTTACAGTGACGAGAAGGACAGGGAGCGAATAGAGCAGGGTGACGTGGCAGTGACTTGGGAAGGGGCATGCTTTTTAGACTGTGGTTGGGGAAGGTCTTGCCAAGGAGATGACGTTCAGACAGACTGGAGTAGCCAGAAGAAGCCACCTGGGCAGGAGCATCTGGGGCTTCACTGGCCTGACCTCGCATGGAATAACTGGTTTTCTGGAGGCGCAGAAGCCTTTGGAAAACCATCAGCTAGTAATGTGGGCGCACGTGTGCATGTGTAGAGCGAGACTGGTGTGCAGGGAAAACCGTACCTTAATGCCACTGTGGGCGAATCGCAGGACCAAACTTCGGAAATCACAGCCTGTCCAGGATGCACACGTACAATGGGAGTTTTGCAAAGTTGCCAAACGTTATGTGGCAGCCACGTGTTTTAGCAGGAAACAAGTCCTCACATAGTCTGAAAACTAATTTTAATTTACAAGTACCAAATTAGTCTTAATAATTTGCATATTTGTTATTGGTGGGTTGCTTTTAGCTTCAGGTAGTAGAGACCGAAACTGGCGGAAACACGAGGGAATGCACTGGGCTGTTAGCCGAGAGGCCAGAAGCTGCAGGGGTGGCGGGACCGGGCCCCCGGCCTTGCTTTGCCCTCGGGCTCCTTTCCTCAGGGCTGCAAAATAGCTGCCAACAGCCAGGGACACGCGCTGCGCTCACACCCAGAGGAGGGAGAGCACCGCTCGTTCGCTGCGCAAAGTGAGGACGGCCGCCCGGAAAGGCCCGGGAGCTCTTCACTAGAGCTCAGCGGTCAGAGGAGTGAAGTGATAGCTGCCGTTCCGTTCCAGAACATTTCGCTCCAGAACTAGGCCATTCCAGAGTAACTCGGTAGCCGTGGGGCCGCAATTAATGTCCTTCCCTTGAGCGGAGGCCATTGGCTGGAAGTCATTGCCCTTCTCCACTGGGGGAGAGTGGGAAGGGCGACCAGCATGCACTGCGCCTGTGCAGCCCGCACTGGGACGGGACCAGCGTTTTTGGATCAGTTCCGGCCCACTGGTGGCACGGTGACAATGCTTCGAGATCACCACTACCGTGAGAAGGGCACTGAGGGTGTCCCGAGGGGGCCTGTCAGTCCGAATCTCCCACTCGAGTTCATGCTGTCGCTGCGTTGGTGTGGGATGCAGCACAGGCATGACCGAACGCTTTCCTTCTCGTGCGCTTCCCTCTCCCTGAAGAGTAGGGACTGGAAATGCATCAGGCTTAGAAACTGAGATTTGCATCTTCTCCTTAAGCGAAAACATTCCTCGAACACTAAATTAAAACCATCCCTAAAAATTATGCATTTTCCAATTTAAGGAAAGAAGATGACAGCCAGCAGTGGAGTCCAGTACAGGGCCGGCACCAACAGCACCCCTGTGTAATGACAAAATCTTGTACTGTGAAATCGTAAGCGTGTCATTCGGTGACACAGCTATCACACTCAAGCACAGCGTATGACATTGTAGGTGAAATGTTCAAATGAAAACCATAACTTGTCACACCCACGTTGTCACCCTCCCAGCCAGTCGCATGGGCCTTCCGCGGGACCGGTGTCTCCGCTCTCCGTCTCCGGCCTGTGCGCGGCGTCGGGAGGCTGACCTCAGAGTAAAGGTTCATGCGGGTCCTGTCGGCAGACGGATCACGCAGCAGTCCTGGAGGTACGTAAACAAGCACTGCCTTGGGACTTGATGGGTTTTTAAAATTGTGGTTGGTCTTCGATTAACTTAAAAATACAGTTTTAAAAGTACATGTTGCAGGTATAATACCGAAGGTATTTAGCAGCTTATTTTTAATTTTGAGCTGCAGGACACCAGTCAGTTGGCTCGAATCCATCAATACTCAGAGCATCGGCCATGTTTGGTTTACCCAGCATTTTTCTCCATTAGATCTCTGTTCGTCTCTGGTCACTTCCGTGTCACTGGCTTAGCTGTTTCTTTGACGCCCTACTCATGTGGCACTAATAGGAAGGAGGGAGACTTGTGGATGGGTGTGCCGAAGACCCGGGGGACGCGAAGTGTGTCGTAGCTGACGAAAGCAGCTTCCGTGGGTTGGGTCCCGAGGAAGAACTGCCATCCTTGTGTGGTTTTGTTTTTTTAAGTTCTTATCAGAAGCAGTGAGGGATGTTAGAATGATGACTTAAACTTCAGAGTCATCCCTGTGTGCGCATAGAGCATCTTAGAAAAGTTTTTTTTTATCATAAAGGAATAAATGGTTAGGTTGCTGCCCTGAGTCTGTAGGCCTCAGTGACTGGAAGTGAGTTAGGGGCAGCAGTGGCTGTCGTGCGTGCAGGGACATTGCTCCCTCGAGCCACGCAAAAGCACATACATTCTCTCTGTGCCCGTCGTGCGTGGGAAGGAAATGAGGAGCCGCTCTCTGCCTGTCTTTCAGACCAGGGGACACTACTAGCCCGCAGACGCGTTCGAGGGCCGTGGCATTCCCCTTTGCATCCCGTCCTCTGCCGCTGCGGCTCATTAGTGCCGCAGAGGGAGAGAGAGAGGTGCCTTTTCTCTCTCCTACTTTGTTCTCCGAAGGTGGACACACGTGGTGGGTCGTGGTCCTCAGACCTCGGCCTCAGACTCGGGCAGGGTTTGTGGAGCCTGGACCGCTGGGTCTCCCGTGCAGGCTCCGGCTCAGAGGGCCCGAGGGGGCCCGAGAGTGGAGGGTGTTTCTAGGTGTGTCGGCGATGCTGATCTAGGCACCGCCCTTTGAGAGTCCCCGCTGTGAAAATACTAACTTCAAGTAAAACCATCAAGTGGTCATACTCAGTTTATTTAAGTAAAAGATGCACAATATTTACTGCTGCCCAGATTGGACTTCGTATTGTTTCTCTCTCTCTCTGTGGATATTGGTCATAACATTAAGTGACCCACTGGGAATACTACCTTAAAATATCCTTTTCTTTAGTAAAAGAATCATCGCCATTTGGTAATTGGCATCCCGTGACTCCTCAACACACACATGTCACTGCCACTGGACGAAAGCCGCTTCTCGGTGAGGAAAAGACTTGGCGTTATGTTGCTTGATGTTTCAAGCAAAGATGGGTGTGTTTGTTTTCATATTTGTTCTTTTACTTTTTTTAAAGATTTTATTTATTTCTAGAGAGAGAAGAAGGGAGGGAGAAAGAGAGGGAGAGAAACATCCATGTGTGCTTGCCTTTCATCTGGGGACCTGGCCCTCAACCCAGGCATGTGCCCTGACCGGATATCAAACCAGCCACCCTTTGGTTTGCAGGGCCGGCGCTCAGCCCACTGAGCCACGCCAGCCAGGGCTGTGTTTGTTCTTTACGAGAAATCATCGTTATTTCACTCACTGAGCATTGAAACCTGCTCAGGCAGCCCGAGGCCAGCGCAGCTGCATGGGCCTTGCCAGCTGTGCGCGCTTCTGCAGGGACCTGGGCAGGGTCTGGAAGGCCCGCCGCTGCGAGGGCCACACCTGGCTCATTTGCATCCGGCTTAAGTCAGGGGGATTCCAGAAGAGTCAGAGGGTTCTAGGTGAGCCAATGGACAGCCAGCCGGTAGGAGCGTAGGAGTCTGTCACCCTCACACTGGTCGGAAGGGGGAAGGGCAGGTTTTCCTTATTTGTTACAGTTTCTGCTCCAGGGGGTTTAGGGGGCGAGTGCTGAAGTTCAGGTTTGTTCTGCGTGTTTGTTTGTCTCCAGGTGTTGTTTGTTTTGTTTTAGGCAAATCCTCTTATAATTTGATGATTTTTAAAAAAATTTTCTTAAAGAACTTAAGATGCATACAAATTGGACTTTTTCCCTAAGAGGGGAAGAATTCAGTTTTTTTCTTTTCAGTTGTAGAATGTCATAACACATCTTAGTAAACTTTTGCCCACTCTTGGAGAATTGTGGCAGAATTTCATGTTGATCTTTACTTTTATGTGTTATGAGATAGGATGATTCCCTTCTGTTACAAAAATAACTTTTTTTAAGAAGACAGTTTGAACTGTTCGCATATTTGATTTTTGTTTGCACTGTTCGACTCCACTTGATTTATTTTCATGAAATAGTTAGAGACACCACAAATGTAGAAAAATTTATATGGGCTAGTTATTGTACATGAGCCCTGAGTATAGTATATAAAACATAGGTGGTTTTTATTAATTAGTCATATCACTCGGTCTGTTTACTAATTCATACTAATTAGTTACAGCCGTTCAGACGTGGAGGTCAGAGTCAGCGCATGTACCAACCCTCTTCCTTGCTTATGGCCGCCGAACTCACTGCCGGTCCGCATTCGGGGCCTTGCAGCAGAGTGTGGTGGTCAGCCAATGATGACGAACGAATTTCCACATCTGTGTGCCAGGTAGGGACCTTCCTCATTTTCTACAGGCAAAATGTGATCTTGTACCTTTTCTCAGAATACTTGACAGTGATAGCAACTTACATCGGTCCATCTGTGCCTATCATGGAGGTATAGAAGATCTGTCCAGACGGTGTCCAGCCATGTAGTATGGAAAATAGAGACGGTTATTGAAAATGATCCAAGATCCAAGAAACATTGTAATAGGACAGTGACGCTTCAGTCCCTTCAAAGTAGGCACTTTGGGACCTCACGTGGTTCTCTCTCAATAGCTATTGGCTGCCCTGTCATGTTTTCCTGCGTCTCACCAACTGTCTGAAATCTCTTCCCTTTAAAAGGTGGTTTTAGTTTTGGGAAAACCAGAAGTCACAGGGCAGCAAATCTGGGCTGTGGGAGGGCTGAGTCACTTGGGTGATTGATGTTTTGCCAAAAAACTGCACGAGACACTGATGCGTGAGCAGGCACGTTGTCGTGATGAAGCTTCCCGTCACCAGTCGCCCATAGAGGCGGCCTCTGAACCATCCCAGTACTTTCGACAGAGGAATGTTCAAGCTCAATGCAAAATCTGACGCATGTTTGTTGTCTACTCTGTCAGTCATTTCGAATGCGACGGCCACACAGTACACATGCTCACTGAGCTCTGTCTGCTGCCCCTATTAGTACAGTGGAGTCATCATTGTTCACGCGTGTGCATTCCAGTCCACTCTCCTTGGTTGCCAGGCTACATTGATGTTACACGACCTGTTCTCATTATATTAACAATAGCTGGACTTTTTCCAGACAGACTTGTATATCCAGAGCTAATTGAAATAGATACTTGTAAATCGGAGCGAGGTTCATGTTGAATTTGGGGTTGTGTGTGTGTGTTAGTAAAATGGGCCCTTTGGCCCTGGCTGGTGTGGCGCTCAGTGGATTGAGCGCCAATCTGTGAACCAAAGGGTCACCAGTTTGATTCCCTGTCAGGGCACATGCCTGGGTTGCAGGCCAGGTCCCCAGTAGGGGGTGCTCAAGAGGCAACCACACATTGATGTTTCTCTCTCTCTCTTTCTCTTTCTTTTCCCTAAAAATAAATAAATCTTTAAAAACAAAAAGAAATGTACCCTTTAAAGAAAACAATACGTAGGCCATTTTATCCAGCTTTGTGACAGAATAGCTGAGGATACGTATTCCAGGGACTTTTCCAATTGGCCTTCCCGTTCCTGAGTGAGGGCAGCTGCTAGGCCCTGCGTTGCAGGAGAGGCAGTGGGCGGGAGAGGGCCCCCTCCCCCAGCAGCCAGCATCCCTCAGGGGCAGCCAGTCCCTGTCTCGGAGCGTGGTGCTTCCCTTACGGTGCTAGCTTACTTTCCTGCCTTTCTGACCACCCAACTACTCAGACTTCAATGAATCGATTCAAAGAAAGAATGCAGTCTTTCTCTGCCTGGTAAATATTTTTATGCTAATATAATCTCTTAATTTAGTAGCATCTGATAAGTCCAGGTGTCACAACGACTGCCTTTAACTTTGTGGATGACTGTAGAAATGACCCACTACATGTAGAGGTGTGTGTTTCACGTCTGACTCTGAAGTGTGTGTGACCCATGTGGGCTGCTGTGACAGAGTGTCGCTGGGAGTGCCTTAGCCCGGTCTGCAACGGGGGCAGTTAGGGTTGGCCCTTGTACTTCGGTTAGGCTCCAGCTTCCTTAGAAAAGGTTGTGAAATTAATGCTGATAGGGTTTATTCTGTGATAATATCACTTTAGTAGTCATCCTTGTATGGTGGTTTAATTCAAGTACTTTGTAGACAATGGCTTTATAAGAATAATGTAGTCATCGGAGTACGATAGCTTACATCTGATCACTTTACAGATTGGCCTAAGTGGAGAGCGGAGAAGTCAAGTGACCTGCCATCTAGCCAGGACAGAGATGAGGTCAGAGTCTACACATTACCCTGACTCCCAGAGTGCCTTTAAACATCTTCGCTGCCAGGTACCTTCAGTTGGCTCGGCAAGCCTCAGAATAAACACAGCAAAGGGACAGTTCGCACGGGTTTTCCTGTTGCTTTCCTTCAAGTGTTCATGTGGGAACAAAGACAAAGGTTTTATTTATTCTACATCCAGTATATTCTCTATTAACAACAGTGTAACAGCCGTCATTAACTGTCAGGGGCCACGAAAGCTTCGTAAATCGATGCTACAGCCAAGAGTAGCATTAGAAATTAATGCAACATTTCAAGTGTCTGGCTTGGGCACAAATAAAAGCTCATTATCCTAAGTGGAATTGTAATGTCCCGAGTTTAAAGACAGTTCCTTCTTCTCTAGTGAAATGCCCAGAGTACCTGAGTTTGCCCAGATTAGGAGAATCTCTGCCCTCAAACCTGAAATTCACCTTTCCCTAGGAGTCTTTCACCAAATTACCACCTGGCTGGCCAGGAGGGCGGGACGCACAGAACGTAGGCGTGAGATCTTTAGTACGCATTTGAGTGGCTCATGTCACGTAGCTGTTTTGTTGCTAGCAGTGTGGAGATTTCATAGCACAGAATTGTAATACGTGTGCATTTTAACCTGATCTGTTCAGAACGAGGAGTAATGTACATTAGGCTGCCTGGAATCTTTGTGTTTGGGGGAGTCATGTCGGGGCTTCTAAAAGGTGAGATACATTGATGGATTTTACTGTTTTTCTAGTTAAATTCTTTCTCACTGACTGGAGCTTGCAGAGATGACATGTATGTATTGATGCTGTTGACATTATGCAGAGATTAGAGAGTTGCTTGACTACTCCCAGCATCCCTTGCAGCTGCTCATCACCTCTGAGTTAGGAGGGCAAGAGGTGGGCAGGGCTGGGCAGCTCACCGTTATTGAATCCCTACCCTGCTGGGCACCTGCTAGACGCACCCACCTACATGCCGGCATGGTTAGCATTCATAGAGGCAGGGAGTCCAGGCAGCAGAGCGAGGAGAACCTGTCTGACACGATGTCCTGCTCTCTGTTCGGTCAGCCCGTCAGCCCTCCATCCTCTCGGTCACCTGCTCTTGGCGGGGCCAGGGCTGTGAACTGTCCCAGTGTCTGAATCTAGTCGGGGCGGCATCCAGTGCCGGGCGGCCAGTTTGGGCATTTTCTTTTTTTTATGGAACAATCAAATGTTAAGTTTTCAGAAGGTTATAGTAACAATAATGTATTATGTACCTAAAACTTTGCTAAGAGGGTAAATCTTATGTTAAGTGCTCTTACCACACACAAATTTTTTTAATTTCCAAAGAGGGGAGGGGTAGCAAAAGAAAATGTTTGGAGGTCATGGATAGTTTTGGGGCCTTAACTGTGGTCTCGTGGGTCTCGCTCATCTCCAGACGTGGCCTGTTGTATGTGTTGGATATGTGCAGCTTTTTGCATGTCAGTCTTACTTCCATAAAGTATTCTTTTTAGGTTTTCAAAAGAAAATGTAAACTTCTTAAGAAATGTAATTTAAGGACTAAAACATGAGAAGCAGGGAAAAACCTCCGTGGCGTGTACTTAAACAAGACACTAAAACTGAGTCAATGAAATTAAAAATTGATTAGACTTTGTTAAAACTCTGAAGAGAATCAAAAAAACAAGCTTCTCACTGTCAGAACTATTTGCAAAGCACATATACCTGATAAAAACCTCTTAAAACTCAATCCTAACAGGAAACAAACAGCCCATTAGAAAATAGAGATTTTTAGAAAAATCCAAAAGAAAGGAATAGATCTGTCGCTGAAGGAGACACGTGGCTGGCACACAGGCACATTGAGAGCTGCTCGGCGTCACTAGCCACGAGGGACGTGCACACCAAGACCAGCTGGGTGCCCCCTCGCCCCCGTTAGAGCAGCAGAACGGACAGCGATGCCCGCGCCACACGCTGGTGTGGACCCGGGGAAACGGAGCCGTCCTGCTGTTTGTGGGGAGTTAATGGGACATTCGTTCCGGAAGATATTTGGGAATTTCTTTAAAAACTGAACACGCACTTCATGTATGACCCAGCAGCCTCATTTCTGTGCATTTATCCCAGAGAAATAAAAATTATGTACACACAAAAATATGTACACCGATGTGCTTTCCATGCCATAGTGGGAGTCACTTATTAGTCGGGGCTTTCTGTGCACTTGCTTTCTCCCAGGGTGGGGCTGGTGCTACTCTGCACGTCCGTCCCGCACGCGGCCCATCCCGCAGGAGGTCCATTTCACACGAGAGGTTTGCAGCAGCTGCGTGCTGCCAGCCGCAGCCTGGGGACTGCCCCAAACCCTTCACTCGGCCAGTGGTTCGCCAGCTGTGGACATCCGTGCCGCAGGGCCCCGTCCATCCATGAGAGGGAACAAACCACTGAAACGTTCAACTTGGATGGGTCTCACGGGCGTTGTGCTGAGTACATATGCCAACCCCGAACGGTCGGCTGCGTGTGCTGTCTGATTCCGTTTGTGTGACATCTCAGAATGACAGAGTTGTGGGAATGGGTGACCTTCGAGGTTGTCGAGGCTGCGGAGGAGCACGGGGAGCAGAGTGGGCATGCCTGTCATGGGGTGGCAGGGGGATGTCTTCGTGGTGCATGGTTCTGTGTTTTGATTGTAGAGGTGGTCACAAATACACACATGTGGCAGTAGAAGGACATGGAACTGTGCACACCGAGTGTACCAACGTCAGTTTCCAGGATTTGGAA
>PVKM010041060.1:0-13223 GCA_004027735.1 Carollia perspicillata
CATCTTCTCCTTTGAGGAGATGTGAGAGCTGAAATTTGATGTCCAACTGCAGCAATACTGAAGAGAGAAGTGACTATGAAATCATCTTTTATCTGACTTCTAATAGGGACATACCAGATATAGTTGACATGTGGAGAGAATAATTTTTAAAGCCTCCCTCCTATTATATAGCAAAATATTTTGTAGCAATTAGGAAATGAAATAAATAATAATGGCCAGAAAATTTTGCAGCCAGCCAGTGGAAAATTTTTTTGCATATAATCAGGTCAGTGAAAGTTAATGTTAAGCAAATGTGTATATAAAATAAAAAATATTGCCTTGGCAGGTGTGCAGCAGTTAATTGGGCTTTGTCCCACAAACCAAGAGGTTTCAGGTTTGACTCCCAGTCAGGGCACATGCCTGGGTTGCGGGTTCAGTCCCTGGTTGCATACAAAAGGCAACTGGTTGATGTTTCTCTCTCACATTGATTTTTTGCTCACTCTCTCCCTTCTTCCCTTCTCTCTAGAGTCAATGAGCATGTCCTCAGATGAGGATAAAAGAATTTATGTAAAATAAAATAAAATAAATAAGTATCAGTTCACAAAAGGGAAAAAGGAATGAATCAGCACCTTTAGACTATATTAGCATACAGTTTGAAAAAGCGATGAAACACTTGTAACTACGCATCCCTCTGCCTCAGTGAAGAGCAATAATATTGTTTTCTGTTTTTCAATCTTAACTTCTGCAAATGTATAATGACATTGTAGCAATTTGTCTTTCTTCTATTCATGTTCAACAGATGACAGAGCCAGATTTATTAGTCTATGATTTTTGTTTATAGTTGATAAAATTACTTTTGTTAATTCTGATTTCTAAAATTTATCTTACACTAAACAACAGATAAACATAGTTGACAAATTTCTGAAACATGTACCAAAATTGGGCAGAACTTCATGAAAATCTGTTTCACAATTAATTCCTGAAACTGCAAGTCTGTTGAAGCAGTCTTTAAGATTTATCCAAGTGACGTTTGGACAACTCTGGAACCAAATGGCTTAAACAAATAACATTGCCAAGTGGCGACTTTGACAAAATTTAAGTAACTCAAGTTCTGCTTCTTCACTTGTATAATCACTGTAGAATCATTATTTAATTTAAACCTACTGCTAAAATGTAGGAATATATAGTACTCAGAGTCACAGTCATAAACTATAAGTTAAGGGAGTTTGAACAATTCTTAATTCTTAAAAGTTTATTTAGAAACAAAGCATGTAGCTGAATCTACTTGTCTTGAGGACCACTACTTAAGAGACAAGCTTTAAAATTAAAATCCACCTAAAGTACAATGTAAAGTAAAGGTAAGAAGTAACAAATGTGCTAAATCAAATATACATGCACATACAACCCAACAGTAACAAGAGCACTAGTTTAGACTATGAGGAAGAAACAATTTTTCCTCTTTTAGGTTCTTTTGGCTATTTTAATAATCATGTCAATATGAGACACATTAACAAGAAAAAAATAACCGACTTTACATGTGTATGCATGGGAAGCCTACATCCATGAGAAGTCAAAGACAGAAAGGGAAAATGAGGGACATACGACATTCTGAGCTAAGGGGATCAAACATGCAGCCTTTTGGTGTATGGACAATGCTGCAACCAATGAAGCCACCTGGCTGAGATGAAATATTTATAATTTTATTAACAATTTCTAGTCCTGCTCAGATCAACTTTGGAAGTTATTGTTTTGTTATATATTATATTATTTCAATAAAAGACAACATATTATTTCATGTAAATTTTAAAATTATGATGTTGTTAATTATATTCACTTATATTTTAAAATATTCTACTAGTTTCATTCTATATTTCTTTATTAGTACTTATTGTTTATTTACATTGTTTGTTTATAAACAAATAAATATTGTTTATTTATATCTGTTCCCATGATTCATCTGGGTAGGAGTATATGTATTTTTATTTAAATTTACAAAGAATCTGTTTATAGTTTTGATGTTTCTTTTTATTGTTTCTGTGTTTTTAAGTTTATTAATTCCTACATATCCTTAGTATTACATTTTTCTTACCCTTTTAAACTATACTGTTATTTTCCCAGCTTCTTGAAGTCAATGCACACCTCCTTTAAAATTGAGTGTTTACCTTTAAAAGACTTAACCTGCATCCCTAGAGTTCTTATTCAATATTTTTGTTTTCATTCATTTCTAAATATTTGGTCATTTCTATTTTGATATTGTCTTTAATCCATGAGTTATTTAGCAATGTTTCTGTAAGTTTGAAAACATTTGTGTTTGGGGAAAAATTTCTTAATTGTTGATTTCAAATTTAATGGATTTATAGTCATACAATTATGTATACATGCTATGAATTATTTGAGATAGATTGAGACTTCTTTTGAAATCTAGTGTGTAATCTATTTATTTAGGGTTTGTCATATGTACACAAATGTTGCTTAAGGTTGTTTACTCTGGTATTCAAGTCTTCTCTTTCCTTTTTGAGTTGTTTATAAGTGGAACTCAATTTACAATACAAATCAGTTTAAAAACCTCTGAGTTAGAATATTGATTTATTAAATTATTGTAAAATAATCCTGACCATTTTCTTTTATGAATTTGAAGGCAATGTTATCAGTTTACAATAAATGTTTGTGCATTTTCTCTTTTGTTATTATGTAATGTGATTTATTCATTTTCAAAAATTCTACTTTAAGATTTCTTTTGTGTGTTATTACAATTTTTACATTAACATCCTTAAGTCAGTGTTTCATAGATTAGCTCTTATCATTCTTCAGTTAAGAATTTTATGTGCTTTTGTTTCAGGAAGGACATTTATGAATTATGTGGCATACTGTTTAAATCATTTGGGAGGGATAAATAAACTAATATCTTCTTATCCATTATTGCTATTGATGCACTATAATTTATTTGTACTAGAATGTAGTGTGTTTTCTATTTTTGAATTATTTTTCTTTGTTCGACTTCCCTTATTTTTTTTCTTTCTTTTTTTTTTAAAGATTTTATATATTTATCTTTAGATGGGAAGGGAAGGAGAGAGGGAGAGAAATATCAATGTATGGTTGCCGCTCGTGCATCCCCTGCTGGGATCTGGCCTGCAACCCAGGCATGTGCCCTGACTGGGAATCGAACCACGATCCTTTGATTCGGAGGCCCGAGCTCAGTCCACTGAACTACACCAGCCAGGGATATTTTTTTCTTTCTTACCTATCAATTAAGTTTTCATTGAATCCTAATCTTTTCAAAATTCTCTTTTGGTTTAGGAAGAATAAATTATATTTCTAGCTAGTTAGGATATTCTCTTGATTACTTAGCACAAAATTTACAAATATTTTTATGTAGATTTTTCATACCATATTTAAAAAATTTATATTCCTTTATTTGAACACAATATGGAACTTAAGCTGTTTTATCTACTCATTGAAAATTTCCCTCCCTATCTTTTCATTGCTTTTATACATTTAGTTTTAGATTTCCAACACATGATTAATCTGTATTAATTTTAGTCTTAATTTAATTAATCTATATTTGAATTATAATTCTTTGCTTTTGTTCTTTCCTGTATCCCATAACACGCTAAATGATTTTTTTTCATTAAAGTGAATATGTCAGTAGATTTTTTTATTTTTTTCTGAAGACATGAGAATGACAAGCTCTGTTTTCCCAATATCTCTAAATATGTCTTTATTTTCTCTCATTTTTTACTATGCATTGTTTTAGAGAACATCCTTTCTGATTAAATTAACTCCGTGATTCTATAGGTGAATTTGAGCCTTTGGCTGAGTTCAACTTACAATTCTGCAAATTGTATATAATTGATAGCAATGCAAAATAACTCTTTGTGTACATGCAAAGTCTATCCAGAGATTCGAATGACTTCCCTTCCCCCGGTAGAAAAGATAGTTATGCATCCATTTGCACTGGAACGATCTCTAAATGTGGCTGCTCTTTTTATCAATCTGTGAACTGCTTGTAACATCTTATTGATTACCTGATTAATAATGAATAAGATACAATTTTTAACATGTGGCTATTTTATATCTCTATTAAATCATGTTTTACCTTCATTTGGAAAATTATCCTTTATAATTTTAAACTTTTAACACGGGTGTTAAACTTTGGGGTAAATAATCATGTTTGGGCTTATTCCGTTTTAAGCGTCTATTAAACAACTGAGAGGAGATGTTGAGTGGACAGCTGGGTTTGTTAAGTCTCGTTCGGGAGAAAGGTCTGGACTGTGGCTGTGTAGCTGGAAACAGCAAGCCTCTAGCTGATCTTTAAATGTGTGTGGACGACTCACCAAAGGAGTGACTGTAAATGGAAAAGTGAACGAAGGCCTGAACTCTACCGTTGCTGTGGTACTACAACAGCACGTGACATACATTTAATTTAAACTACTTCAGAGTATCAGCTCAGATGTATTTACTCTCCTATCACTTCACATTTAAAGTTGTGTAGCATATACAGCCATAGAAGACAGTAAATATTTGCTGAGTGCATCTTTCCATTCGTTTTATTATTCATTCACTCTTATATTCTATCAATATTTATTGAATTAAATGCCATCTGTCTCTGTTCCAAGTCTAACCATGTCACCTAGGAATTTATAATTAGTAAGACTTTTGACACATAATTGGGTTCGTTCGCTTCTAAGTTTTACTCCAGTGTTTTGCTGATGATTGTGGCTCACCTAACAAAAGTTTGATTCTTTCTCCTAGAAGACTGTTTCATATTTCATTATCTCTTGTCATGTGGTCCTCTCAGATACTCTGTATTTGCCTAATTCAATTCTATAGCATAAGGTTATTATCCTAAATGTCATCTTACTTGATAATTATACATGTGGACTGTTCACATCCTATTAAGCTGTTTTTTAATACACTTTCCTAAGGCTTCTTGATCCAAGTATCCTCAATTCATTCATTTAAAAGAGGAAAACGTGATAGATAACTTGCACTGTTTTTTTAGGCCAACAATAAGGAGCAAGATAAAATAGCTGAAATCATTTCTATCTATAATATTCTAAAACAATGACAAAAGTAATTTACCTACATTACTCAATTTAATAAGTCACTAGGCAAACATCACTGCCCAGAAGCTCCAGTCTCAGTCATCTTTCCCTCAATAACTATTGGTTTGAAAGTATACAGTCTTTAAGAGGATCCACTGAAAAGGGCTATCTCACAAACATTTATTACACAAAATTGCATATATCACATCATCAATTTACACATTAGCACAAGTAATGTCCACTTGGTAAAATGTAATAGGAAAAATTCAAGAAGATTCTTGGTCAAATAATAAGAAGCCAAAAAAGCTCCCAGTTGGGAGCCCATATGAAATCCACAGAGTTCTCCTAATTAAAGAATATATCCAAAATACTGGGTAAGAATAGAGCTGACATTCCGATGCAGGAAATACTTTAGACATAGAAGTACATGTTTAAAAACAAAGCATGATCATTTATAAGAGCAAGAAAGGGGAGCTGCTGAGGAAATATGATTACAGACATGAAATTTGGGATGATCCTATGTCAAAATAAACATTTTCTGTGTTTCATGCTGTCTTTTGTTGATGAAATAAACTTTTTGAAAACAAATATTGACCTTTTTGATCAGTTTCTATTTTATGTAGCTCTTTGGGGGTCCTACAATGTGAGTTGTAAGCTTCCATTCATTGACAGCTTTTATTCCCACACCAATTGCCCTTAAGGGTGCATTTTAAGGCTTGCTGCTTGCCCTTAGTTAATGAAACTAAGGAAGTCATGCAATCTATTAAGAGAATTATGCAAATTTGGAGAATTCTCCTCTGTTGCTTTAGGCTTCTGAGCTCATGCTATGTCCTCTTTTTGAAATACCCTTTAAATTCTCCATTATTAGAGAATAACTGATGATATTCTTAATTTTTACTCACTTCACTTGTTCCCTACTTCAGGTATTATTCCCTTACTACCTCGGTCTGAGCCCATCGCTCTATTTCCCTTCCAACCAGCAGTGTCTACATTGTTCCAACACTACCTGGGCCTTTGTCCTGTCGCTCACCAGAGAGTCAGCTGTAAAACCCTGTGAACTTCTGTCGTTCATTTTGGCTGCTACGCATAAGACAACCTTCTCTGAGGAATTCACTGTCTTATGAGACTTGGAGGAAGAAAATATGTAGATAAAACTAAAAATACTGGATTATATGCTTTTCTACTTTCCTTGCATTTGTTGTCTGGGTAAGTGGAGTGGATCATTCCAGTAAGACACACTGGCAAGAGTTGGACTCAAGTAAGAGCTTAGGACTCCGGAACGCAAGACTTTGACTGAGGAGCTCAAGGCTGACTCAGAAATCAGGGACCTCATGTGGCTCTCCTTCTATCTCTGAAAGTTAACAGATTCCGAGACATAAAGGCACAGTTCCTACCCCATAAAGGACAAGGGAACATACTTTCTTTCGCAAATAGCTGTAGTTCTGGCTGATGTAGCAGAGCCTGTTCTCTAGCCTGCTCAACAGTTCTATGAGCTATCTAAAAAATTTCTAACAAACTCTTTTTTATAATAATCAGCTGAATCTACTGGCTTCCTAGGGCCAAATAGAGGGTGGGAGGAAAGGAGGTTTACAGTTTTTCATATGGAAAATAATACAAGAATTAATAAATGATAATATGAGAATAAACTGTTTCACATACTTACAATTGCAAATCTAGTTTTGTTCCACTCTATATTATGTAATTTTATTCCCCCTCAGGGTTTCTTTACCTGTCTTTCAGGTGATAGTAGATGTATACTGTGTACTTGCAAGTCAGTGATAGACCAGTGCTAGAAAGAAGGAGAAGAAAGCAAGGACCTGCAGCATAGATTACTCTATCCAACAAATCTATCGTTTGGAAATGTAGGGCAGATAAAGTGTTTCCCAGACAAGGTAAAACTAAAAGAGTTCATTATCACAAGTCATTATTATATTAAATAATAAAGGGAATTATATAAGAAGAAGGAGAAAATCAAAATGATGAACATTAAAATGGTAATAAATTTACAATTATTGATACTTGAATCCAAATAACAAACAAACAGAACAGGAACAGAATCAAAGCTATGGAGATTGTTTGGAGGGTTATTAGTTGGGAAGGGGAAGGGGAAAATGGGGAGAAAGGTGTACAGGTTAAGAAGCACAGATTGGTAGATAAGAAGTAGATAGGGAGTTGTTAAGAACAGTATAGGTAATGGAGTAGCCAAAGATCTTGTATGTATGACCCATGGACATGAACTAAGGCAGGGGTTGCTGGAGGAAATAAGAGGGTACCAGGTGGAGGGGGCAAAGGGGAAAATTTGAGAAAACTGTAAGAACATAATCGATATAATATATTTTTAAAAAAGAAATAAAAGGGAGCTGTAAACCATCAGCCCCACTTGTAATAAATAAATAAAACTTTCTCACTTGAAAAAAAGAAAAAGAAGAAAGGATAAAGTACCAAGTGGTAATTTGTCTCCGATAAGGTCATCCACAAGGTCCTTAGCTTCCCAACCGTTGTATTGATGATCACCATATTCACTTTGACATATAGATATGTAAATTTTACTTTATGGACCTCATTATTCTTTGGCTGGAAAAATAAAAATGCCAGACACAACACTTGTTCTCTGAAAATGGAGCATAAGAGATTCTTCTGTCTTCATTAAGGTGTTAATGAGCTAGGTCAGATGTTTATAGATTTTCATCAGATTAATCAGACAAACAACTCTGTAGTCAACTTGACTTCCTTTTCTCCAAAGTTCATTAAATTATAATCTTTGGCAATTAAATGGAGCATTGCTTATCCGTTGCTGGGATACCATTAACTCCTCCAGTCAAGACGATACTTATGACAAAGAGAGACAGAAAAATAACGTTTGGCCCTATGCCCATCTGGAAGGCATTCATTGTTAGAATATTCACTTTTGTAAGTTACTGGAGCACATGAGAGCTAGAAGAAAAAGTAGTCTGAGGAATTTCTTTTACAGTTGTGGACAATTTCTCCTAATAGCAAGAAATCAAATACTTATGTTCACGAAGAAAATTAGTGGTGAAATTAGGGCCACTATATTGCATCATATTTTCATCAGTTTTGCTCTTGTTCCTAGCTTCCATTATAGCAATACAATCCCCATTGTCCTCAGCAAAAATGTGTTTAATTTCTAACTACACACTTGTATATAATTCTTCTTTTGTGCGAAAATCTGTCTTCGGTATTCCCTTGCTTTCTCTCTCTCTCTCAGAATCAAACCCATCAGTAGCAAGAATTTGAGACTGAGCCTAGAAAAGAATTTGGGACCATCACATTACGTCTGGCAAATCTGGTGGTTTGAGACCCTGGGAGCCTATTGAGAACACAATCATCTACCCCCATAAACAAAGGGACACTGAGGGTAGAAAGTACTTATTCCCTCTGGCCTCCACCTCCCTGCCCACAGGAACATGATTTTACTAATAGTATTCCAGGAAACTCTTTCCCAGGCAAATACTTAAGTGTTTATTATAGGAAATGTCTCAAAGACCCATCAACTTTTCAATATAATTTTTGCCACATTATTTTTATTAATCCTACCATTCTACCATAATTTTCATGTAATACTAATCCAGTTCCCACTTTGAAATACCTTAAACCAAATTTCATATTCTTAACAAATTCCTTTTCCCCTTGGTGACCAAAGGTTTGTGGAGCAAGACTTCTCCTTTATGATAGTAAGCAATAAACCCAGCATTGTTTATCAACATGAGGAGAAGGTATTTGACACTAACACAAAGATGGAAGAGTTTTCTGGAGAAAAAGATGTTCTCATGGAGCAAGGAGCCCAGAATTGTGAACATGATAAATAAATCAAGTGAGTCATTGAGATGGCAGTTCTCCAATAGAGCAAAGTGTTTTTAACATCTGCTGTCTTCTGCTCAGGCTGCTATTAGAAAAATGACCAAACTCTTTAAGATATTGAGGTAAAAAATGTTTGGGTATTCTTGCCAGCTAAGATTATCAGAAAAAAAAATAACAGGCTAACTACAAACAACACAGAGGGGGAAAGTACAGAGAACTGGAGATGAAAGAAACAGTAGATTTTAGCAAGTCCAGTGAGATGGGCTGCTCCCCAGGGGATGCCGCAGCCTGCCCCAAGGACTCCAGGGGGAAGACAGTCGTGGACTGCAGCTCAGATCCCCTCACTCACTCGGGCTCTGGCTCACACTTCCAGACCTCCTGGAAATATTTAATATCTACTGTTTGCTCTTCATGTTTAATTTATATAAGAAATACTATAATATATTACATGAACATTTTCTGTAGATATCTTTGCTCTATTTTATGACTTCATGATTCACTCATGTTCTCGCATATGATAATAGCTCATTCTTTGAAATTACATAGTATCCCATTTTATAAACATACCACTATTTCTCTGTCCATTCTGGATGCTTGAGATGCTTTCACTTTTCTGCTGTCAGAAATAATGTTGCTAGGAATATCTTTGTATAGGTCCTTGGCTCTTCAAAATTTTGTAGTCTATAGGACTGGAAGTGCTGGGTGAAAGGTAGGGATATTTTTTCCTTTAAAAGATATTGTCAAAAAGATGTTCAGAAATATACTAACTTAAATTCCTACATTAGTCTCTAGAGTTGTAGTTGTGCCAAATGCTAATACTTTGATTCACACCATCATTATTGGCATTGTATTATTTGTTTTGGTCTTAATTCGAGTTACTTTGGTAAAGGTGTCATAATATATCATTATACTTTTAATTTTCATTTTCCTAATGATTGATGTTGTAGAGCACCTTTCCATATTTGAATATCTTTTTTTTTAATGAAGTATTTGTCTAACCCTTTGCCTACATTTTTGTTAGTTGTCTTTTTTTCTCAATTGAAATGTAAGAGTTCTTTATATAATCTGCATATAAGAATAAAGCCTTAGAAAGCTATATGTCATTCATTCATATCACTTTGCAATTCTAAGTACATTTTTGAATCAGCTTTCCAATTTCTCAAAAAGATAACTCTTTGGGATATAATTGAGATTATATTGTATTTATATTTTTAATTTAGATTGAACTGATACCTTCATACTTACTCTTCCAACCCATGAAAACCATATATTTCTCTAAGTATTTAGGTGTTCTTTCATCTTAATTTTATATTCTAGATGTTAGTGTGGAGGAACATTTGAGTTCTCCAGAAAAAGTCTAACCATTGTTAATATAATGAGAATAGGTTGTGTAACATCAATGTAACCTGGAAGCCAAGGAGAGTGGGCTGGAATGCACATAGGTGAACAATGATGACTTCACTGTACAGTGGGGGTGACAGATACCTTTGAGTGAGCATGGGTACTGTGTGACTTTCACATTCAAAATGACTGAGTAGAGCAATGAATCTGCATCAAATTTTGCATTAAGCTTGAACCTTCCTCTGCAGAAAGTATTCAGATAATTCAAAAGGCCACAGCTATGAGCAAGTGATAATTAGCATTCTCATCACAGACAACGTGGCTGCTCATGTATCATATTTGTACAGAGTGTTTTTGTGAAACATCAAATTACCCAGGTGACTCAGCTCCACTATAGCCCTGACTTGGCACCCTGAGACTTCTGACTTTTCCCAAAACTAAAATCGCCTTTGAAAGGGAAGCGATTTCAGATTGTCAATAAGATTCAGGAAAATATGACAGAGCAGCTGATGGCAATTGGGAGAACCATTGAGGTCCAAGGTGCCTACCTTCAAGGGAACTATTGTGTCATTGTCCTATGTACAATGTTTCTTGTATTTTGTTTCTTCAATAAATGTCTTTTTTTGGCATATTACATGGCTGGATACTTTCTGGACAGACCTCACATTCCCTTGAATTTATTCATAAATGTTTGTTTATTAAATGGTACTATATTTTTCATGTTTTCCTGTTTTATGTTGCTAATAAAAAGTAATACAATTGATTTTGTATATTTTATGATATTACTAAATATATGTGTTAATTCTACACATATATATGTTTATGTATATATGTTTATATATAAATGTTTAAAACTCTACAAAATCATGGAGCTTTAAACATTTATATATTCTTTTTTTTTCTGGCTTAAAAACAATTTTATTCCTTCCTTTCCAACTCTTAAACACTTGTTATTTTTTATTACTTTCATGTTTTATACGTTAGTGTGATTATTACTTTAAAAATGCTTTTAGCATATCTAACATTTGTTTTGCTCATATTTCATTAATAAAATTTAATGTAATGATATCAATTATTGCCTTTTTATTTAATTACCTCTTCTCCTTAGTAAATCTTCTTCTTAACTGTAGTGGTATTCCTGAGGTCTACCTTTTATTGATATTAGAATATTAACTTTCCTTAGGTTTGTGTTTACATGATATAACTTTTGTTGTACTTTGGTTTCAAACCGTCTTTTCCTTTATATATTAGAATTATAAGCCACAAGCTGTATGTTATGGAGACTTATTTTTATATTCAGTTTGACAAGATATTTTATGTTTTTATGTTAAGAACAATTGCTTATATATCTGAAGTAAATTGGAACACATTTCAACATTTCTTTGCATCTGCCTCACTTTTTGTTTCTTGTTCTTTTCTTGCCTTAGTATTTTATTCTATCCCTTGTCCCCTACCCCGTGTTAAATTGTAAGTTAAAAATTAAGTTGCCTTTTTTTTCTGTTAGTGGTTACCCTGGAGACGGAAACATGTATCCTTGATATAGTAGAAAAATTACTTTAACACTTTAATTATAATTAATATCTGATCATATAGCTTTAAAAACATTTTATCTATTTTTCTATCATTATTATATTAGTAAAATAAGCATACATTTCAAATCTCAGAAGATATCATTAGTACTGTAGGTCTCTTTTAGATGGTAAATATGTACCTATATTTACCTACCTAGTTTCCCTTTTACTTGTTTTTCATCGTTATATATTACAATACTTCTCTCTGGATTCTTGTTCCTTCTACATGAAAAACTGTCTTAGGTGAAGTATTTATTTTTGTGCTGAATTACTTTTAGCAATTCTTTTTTCCTAATGCTATCTTTCTTCCTGAAGTTTATTCTCACCAGGTACAGTATTCTAAATTGGCCATTATTTTCTTTCTACGTTTTAAAACTGATACCCCAGTGTTTTTTGAATGCTAATTGTTTTTGTTGTAAAGTCAGCAGTCATACATTTATTAAGACCTTATTTATTTATTTTTAGAGAGAGAGAAACATTAGTGTGTAAGGGAAACGTTCATCGGTTGCCTGTCAAATGCCCCCAACCGGGGACCTGGCCCACAACCCAGGCATATGCCCTGAACAGGTCATGACCAGCATCCTTTCTGTTTGCAGGACGAATGCTCCAACCCACTGAGCCACACCAGTCAGAGCAGCAGTCATATTTTTGTTATGCCTTTAAAGGTAACTATGCACAGGTATATCACTCTCTCAATTTATCCTGCTTGATCATGTGTAGCTGCTCTATTCTTTGGCTTTCTGTCTTTCATTCCTATGAAAATTCTGGGCTAGTATATTTCAGATATTTTATCTACCTCAAATATATCTTCTGTTTCTTGGATTGAAATTAAGTACATGTTGGACAGCTTCATGATATCCTAATTTTTATCTAGTTCCCTATAATACTTTTTTATAATTATTTTTGCTTCAATATTGATATTTTCTACTGTTAAGCTTACTATTGTATTCTTAACTATAAGTACTATTTTGTGAATTCTAGAAATTTTTGTTCTACAAATCCTGGTTATCTGATAAAATTTGATATGTTTAAATTAATTTTTGAAAATATTTATTATATTTACTTTCAAGTTCATAGCTGAACACTAATATTCAGATCATTTATTGATTTTTTCACTTGAATTTTTGTCATTTGTTTATTTTTTCTAGCATAATTGGAAATTTTGTTTTTATGCTGAAAATATTCAAGAAAAAATATAGTGGATTCAAATGTTGTTACATTATTTCCTGAGAGCTCTTGCTTTTTAAATGTGTGATAGAGAATGTATGGAAAGGACTTAATTTTAGTTTGTCATTAATACCTATTCATATTTCTTCCTAAGTTACAATTAAAACTTAAATGTTAACAGGGTTAGCTTCGATTTCCTTATTACCCTAAACTCCAAAAATTTTATTTATATTTTTATTACCTTAAAAGTTGTTTATGTGTGTTGAGGGGTGTGTGTATGTGTGTGTGTGTGTGTGTGTGT
>PVKM010041061.1:0-13258 GCA_004027735.1 Carollia perspicillata
TCCAGTCACTCATTTTCCCTTACAAAAAAACAAAAGTAACTTTGAACCCCAGTCACCGAAGAGATCAAATCAAAGCTCAATTTTATCAGAAATTTTAGGTTATTCTGTATAAATAATAATTAGTGGTTATAAACAAAAAGAAATCAGCTTGACCCAAATAGTATAAACAAAGCTAAAGATTGCCCCAAATTATAGCAAAACCAAACCAAACCAAACCCGTCTTCACACATCTACATGTCTCCATCTGTAAAATCCTGGGGCATGTAATGAAATCCTCTTGTCCTTTCTCAGCCAGGAACAAATTAAAGCTGACCTCGGATACAGTAACATGGCTTGCACGGGGAGCAATTCAATGCCCTCACCTCTTCTGGAAAGCTGATAACTTTTTAATGCAGACAGCAGAGAATGTGGCCCAGACTGCTTTCTCTTTCAGTTTTATACAAAGATGCTGCCAGGTTGGACATTGCTACCCATGGTAGGAAAATAGGGCATTATTTTCTAATGAGAAGCCAGAATTAGAGGAAAACCCTTCTGTATGCAAATTCCCCTGGCCACTTTATTTATCTATACATTTTTAAAAATCCTCACTTGAGGATATGTTCACTTATTCTAGAGAAAGAAAGAGAGAGAGAAGGGAGAGAAAGAAAGAGGGAGGGAGGGAAGGGGGGGAGAGAGGGAGAGAGAGAGAGAGAGAGAGAGAGAGAGAGAGAGAGAAACATCAGTCAGTTGCCTTCCTTCCCTACCTGTCCCTACCAGGGATCAAACTGGCAACCTTCTGGTATACAGGATGATGATCCAACCAGCTAAGCCACCTGGCCCGGGCTATCTACACATTTTTACAAGGGACTGGTAATGTGTATATGAGGTTGGTCAACTGCTGTTACTTGTCACATTAAAGAAAAGTTTACATTTGAAACAGATATATTTTCTTCTTTCAAATAATTTAGGTCAAGTTTTCTTCCTTCTTCATTTTGATACCTATAATTATTAATTAAAATGTGGAAGTATATGAGGTTAGGCAAATCTTGTTTGTTTCTGCCATGCCTAGTCAGAACTCTGTGATATTACTCACAGTGGGAAATCCCCAGAAGACACCAGGTGGTTGCAGAAAGATGCTGTCCATCCAGGCAAGCGTACCAGGCAAGCTCTTTGTAATACAAAGCCAGCTTAGCCACACAAATTATACAGAGCTCCTCTTGGTCAAAAATAGAGAGTCCCTGACTTTTATCGATAGAAATAGGTTAGCTTGTGATGAAGGTGGTGGTTCACATTTTGGTCAAAATCTTAATTAAGCAAATACACATTGAAGAGAGACTAAGGACAAGCTAGCTATTCGATGGTTTCTCAAGATCATTAGTTCTCAAATTTCGAAGAGGAAACTACACAAATACATACATACACATCACTGGACGTCACATTACAAATGTGTATTTCTGAGCTCCTAGAGGTGCTGAGTCGGCAGGACTGAAATCCTGGTTCTTGACGGGATAGGAAGTGATGGTGAAGATCACACTTTAAGAAGCACTGCTGGTATCCTTAGACATGACTCATTTACCAGATCATGTCATCAGAGCATCTGCACATGGACTAATTACTGTAATTTACCCCAGAAGTGGCTCCACAGAATTGTAATTCACTTTGATTTCCTTGTTTTTGTTGAAGGTTATTATCAGAGTGACAATATGAAGAACTAGTCATTGCTCAGAATCACTAATTATTGTTTACCTAGAATACCTTAAAATTCCTGATATAATTTAGCTCTGATTTGACCTATTCAGTGATTAAGGATACAAAGATACTTTTGTGTTTGTTTTTTTTTAAGAAAAAACTAGACTAACTGGACACATACCATGGTGAGCACAGGGCTCCGGCAATTCACATATAATTTCTGACTCCATCGAGGACTTGCATGTAATACAACCATATTCTGTTTGCATAGGTGTAACACAGAAACAATGTTTTAGTGGTTTAAAATAACTGCTGAAGCTCCAGTGAACAAATAATCCTTTGGCAGAAGTAATATCAGGCTCAATAAATATGAAGAAATAGTATTTTTCTTTCAAAAATTACGTTTGTCAGATATATCATCGCCTTATCTTTACATGTCAGTAGCAATTGCATGCAAGGCATTTTTATATTATTCTTGAATGATGCAATATTAGTTTTTTTAAGGATTATGGGAGCTGTCATTTAGTTTCTGGGGTGTTACTTCTAGCACCCACCCTGTTTCTCACACCTTTTTACATTGGCACAGGAGTTTAGGGTGCATGCGCTCTAACTTCAGGCTGTATGTCTGTGTTTTAAAGTTTGCATTAATGTTACAACCAGTTATCATCTATAAGTTTTTGTCTAGCATAAAGAAGTTCATCTCCAGATTAAACAGACAAGCAAGATATAGATGGTAAAATCAGCAAAGAATTTGACAAGCCCAGTGTAATGTAAAATAGATTGTATTTCAAGCCAGATAGCCTTCAGCAGGCATCGGGCACTTGGACTGGTGGGACGATGCATTTGTTTATGACACTCTGCCTTAGTCAAAGCGATGTTCCTTAGGTTATCTCATTTGTTCCTCTCAAGATTAAAAAAAGAAAGGAACTGCCAATAAAATAGTTCTGAAAGCACAAAGCATAGGATGGTTGAGGATCCTGGTGGACAACCTAGCAGTTAGGAGCTCAGAGCCTGCAAGTTGGACCTGGCTGGGCTGCAACTTATTAGCTCTGTGGCCTTGAGGAATGTTAACTATTTTGTCTTTTTAAAGTGTCATATCTTCATGGGTAAAATTGGTACTTAAAGTTGTGAGGAGTAAATGAGATGTTCTGTGTACTTTTGTAAATGAAGAAAGGATGTAGGTTCAAAGTGAGGGAAAGGATGGAATCACTGGCTCACACAATGGGGTGTACAAAGGAGAGTGTTGAGCTGGCTTATGGGGCACTAGAATTACAGACCACTTAGATGCCCCGACTCCCTCCCTCCATCCTAGTCCCTGCTTCTCTCTTCATGTGTGTGTCCTCACAAGGTGAAGGCTAGTCATTTGCATCTCCAGGGACCACATTTTCAGTTTTGTTGTTAGAGAGGATGATGTCTCTTTCCTATGTCCAGGCTGGAAAATACTATAGAGTGTTTCAATTTCTTGGACCCTTTGCCAGTTTCTGAACTCTGAACTCTGTGTGTGTGTGTGTGTGTGTGTGTGTGTGTGTGTGTGTGTGTGTGTGTGGTGAAGTTCACTACCAAGCTTGGCCTTACATGCGGAACTCAGTGACCATGCCTTTCCATAGCTAAGACTGAGTGCTAAGACTGGCACTCCTAGAACAGACGCGCAATTAGAAAAGCATTTTGCAAAGGGAAGCAGGGAGGGGCCGACCTAAAATTCGGTGAAACTTAAACAGTGATAATCAGCACAGTAGGGGAAAGGCCAGTGCCTGGTTTCTGGGAAGCACTCCATACACAATGGGCTGTTTCTGTGAACTTAGCTGCTGTTCTCGTGTGGAGTAACATTGTCTTCTCCATCCTGTCAGCAACGTATCCAGTGTCCTTTCTACCATTGCCTTCTGATCCAAGAAAAAGTGACTGCCAGCAATGGGCAAAATTGCCAAGTAGGTAAACTCTTCTCCAATTTCTCTTTGTTCTCTCTCTGCCAAGGGTCACTCACCAGGCCTGCCTGCCTTGAAATGTCTCAGATTTCAAAATTACTGCTGCCACCATCATAGTTGTTCAAACAACACACATTCAAGCACAGTTGATCTTATTAGCCCTCAGTAAGATTGTTTTCTAGTCAGAGGACAAGAGCAGTTCAGGAATGCTGAAGGCCTTTTGGCTAAGAATATGTTTCCGAATCTGAAGGTCAGCAATGGGTGTGGTGACTGTCAATGTATTTTGCCTACCAAGGCCACGGCCACGGCCTTCTCCCCACAAGACAGACATTGTGTCACGTTTTGCCCTTTCTTCTTCCGGTCCTCCTTCCACTACACCCCCAAAGGATCAGTACTTTAACCACTGACTTTATAAAAGGTAAGCACATGCTGTTACATAAAATATACCTTTCCAGGAGTCATGGAAAGGCATTTGGGAGATAAACAAACCATACAGAAGTGAATAATGTGTACTAAATCCAACTGCCTGTGTATCAGATGATAATAGAGGTGAATTTCCAAGGCTCATACCAGGGGAAAAGAAAGTAAAAACAAATAATTGTTTTCTCCCCAAATGGCTACATAGTCTGTCATAGGTAACAGTGCCCTTTAGGGCTGCAGAGTTCATAGCTATGGGCCTGTCTTCAGGGAGATGATAACTCTGTGGGAGGAAAGCAGAACTACTGCACAGATGAAGCTAGAGAACCCTAGAGAGAAGAGGGATACAGTGAGGGAGGCTTGATTTAAGAAATGCATCAATCAGGAGATATTCGTGACCACTAAGATTTTGTCACAACTAAGGAAAGTCTAAAACAGGCCCCTTCTCTTTTTCGTGTGTACTGACAATTCAACAAATGGATATTAGATTTCTATACGACATGGAACTTTTGCCTATAAAAATTGTTGAGGAATGTCGTCCTTTCTTAAACTTACTTTTCAGTATTTCTATACTGCTTTTTAAAATGCCCCCATGCTGACTAATAACTCATCAACTTTCAGTAAACTGAATCATTGATCCTTCCAGCAAGGAGAGCAGTACTACAATCTAGGAAGGTTAATTGATGTGAGATATTCATTCAAATGTACTGTCTCATCGACAACTAGAGACTTCTAATAACCCTATAAATATATCTCACAAAACTAGCAAAACCTGCTTGTAAGTCAAAAGCTATTTTAAACTTCTGTTATTTTTAATTGAAGATTAGATTCTTCAGAGACCTCTAACCTCTGGGCTCGGAGGCCTGGCTTTGGGTAGGAGTAGAACCTGCACGAGGAGCAGCAGGGTAATAGCTATCTCTGACTCGAAGATGAATGTGTGTCCGAAGCTCTTTCTATTCAGAGCACTGCAGTGTTTGTTAGGTCTAGAGGAGATTAGCCCTGGCAAGGGAGGGGTGGAGTCCCCAGAGGACAAAGTTGGCCAAGCCTCATTTCCACGGGCTCTTCCATGTCTGGTGTCCTTGACCGAGTCTTTCGGCTACAAAATTTGGTGAAGCTATGTCTCATTTTTGGTGGCTGTTATTTTTGAGTTGTGTTCTTGTGTTTGTTCGTTCTTGTGATTTGTGTTCATTTCTAACTTGGCTTAACTAGATACCATAAGATATCTATTTAGGAATTTGGCATAAAAATATTTTTTTTCTGAAGAAAGTTGCTTTTTTCAAAAAAGATGGAAATACAGTCATTTATGTTTTAATGGTGATGAACATAGGAAGGCTGTGAGCACTGAAGAATAAAGACATGGTCATTTTTCTTTACATGGTTATGATCATCACATTTATAATCATTGATATTTACATAGAACTGTATGATTTTAAATCACTTTCATTTATATTCTTATTTGATCCCCATTCCTTTTGGATGACTTACTCTTTTTTTTCTTCCTTTGTTAGGAAGGAGAGGGAAAATGTAGTAGAATATACATTGAATAATAAAAAAGTGCTTTGTAGTTTCTTTGATGGAAATACTTCCAGATGTGAGGATGGCGGGTTTGCCTCCCAAGACTCTGCTGCAGTCCAGCTTCAAAGACTCAGGCCAAACACACACACACACACACACCCAAAACGATGTGACTCAACCATTCACTTGCTGGTATCAAACGAATACTCAGAGGTTCATGTGATAAATATAGTTTATTGAAGACTGCCTGGCAGGACCCTTAAAGTATGTTCATCTCCCATGTGCAAAATTTCCTGAATCAAAACATGTTTATGGGTAATGCATCCTAGTGCATGTGCTCCAAGTCATAATCATAACTCTTCAATTTAAATTGCTTTCCTAGATGGGCTCAGGAATTCAACGTCTGGCTTTGGTTTTTCTCATACTGTTTGTAAAATAGTCATGGTTGTGAAGATGAACTTTGTAGGCAATCTGGTTCATACAATGAAAAAATGGAACAGAGATCAATATTCCAATTTTTTTCTGATCATAAAATGTGTTGATGATTTGCTTATGATTGCATATGATTATAAAAGAAGAAAAATAAAGATTTCTGGGTATATCGATTTAGTGGGCTTTTATTAAATTGTAGAGTAAGGGTGAGGCTTGGGAGACATGCTATATTTAAAAATACAGAGCAGGGTACAATGAAACCAGACTGAATGCACAGAGAAGGAAAGAGAGTTCTGGTTGGGTTGCTTTGATAAGTTCCTTGTATGTAAAATAAGGGAATTTTAACTCTAAATATTCTTAACATCTCATATTTTTATTAATACTAAACTACAAATACAGAGAAGGCCCATTTAAATTAGAATAAGAGGAAAGGCTTCAGTGGTAATGACCCTGGACTAAATTAAAAAAGTGTGTAGGGGGCAGGCAGGCAGTTGAAGCAAACCCTCTAAAGAAAGAGATCTCATTTGGCATACGTTCAATGTTCCCTGGGTGTAAACTTGCTTTATCATGCCATGTTGTGTCTGCAGAGAGAAACAAAATAAACCAAGATTATCTATGTAGGATAGCTAATTCCATCAGTTTCTTTGTTTAGGATTAAGATTACTTTTAAGAAGTGGTAAGTATCTAATATAGATATATGACTATATAATATATATATTTATATACACACATACATTCTACTTATATTTCTAAAGGTTTTAAGTGGACATTATTAATATTTCAAGGTATTTTGAAAATGGGAAGAAAAATACAACATAAATATGACTAGGGAATACAGCAATATCTTTTGTTGCTTTCTTTAAATGTATGTATTTTTAATCATCTCTGCAATCCTTGTTAAATAGGAGAATATCCTGGAGTTATATGAAAACACAAGATGGGAAATAAATTCTACATTAGATATTATAATTTCATTTCTTTTTCTGCTAGGTGCATGAGTTTGAGAAGATTATATCTGTTCTTCACTTGTATGAACAGGCAGGGTTAGACAACAAACAACCCCTTTGTCAAACAGAAAGGTATAAACACACTAAATTGCACAAGCAGAACCAACTCCCCTTCAGGCTGGTGCCTATACTTAATGAAGGACACGTGCAAACTCCGCCAGAAGCTCAACAAGTCTGTACAGTTCATCGTGAAGAAACCTGACTTAAAATATCTTTGTATATCTCTGGGAGTTGTTTGCCTGTGGCTTCTTTTAGGAATGATCTGAAAAAGAGAGTCAAGTACTCAAATCTTGACATCCCAAGAATTGCTAGGTTGTCCTCTTTTATTTCTGCAGAGGTACTCCAGAAACCACAGTGACCTTTCTGCGTATACCTAAGGTCAAGGAGATACAAAGATCTAGATAAAAGTTTCCCAGGCTCTTATTATAGTATATCTGCTTTCCACTTAAATATTTAGAAAATATAATGATAAATACATTAACTAGGATATAAGTTCTAATACACTTTGGATTCGAGATAGAATTAAATGCAATGTTTGATTTCCTATTCTCTTAGACTTTTATAATACAGTGTAAATTATTGCCCAATATTCTAATATGTCTCTTTCTATACGTCTGTATCTCAGGCTAAATTGGGTTGATTAAGCACAAAACAAACAAAATATTCTTCTATTTTAAAAGTTAATTTTCAGAATGACACAGTCAGTGATCACTGTTTATTTACAAACATCAAGCGGTATTTGTGAAAAAGGGCAATTTTTAACCATTTTAAATATTTTAAAATTCATTACTTATCCAACAAATAATGCAGAAATTTTAGTGAGCTTAGAAAGGAATGTGGCATTTTCAACAGGGACGCTATTTCTTTCATGATTGGTCTTCAGGTAGAATGTTGGTCATAATAGTAAAAACAACCACTGGATTTTTAATTAAAAAGAGTAACTGAGTTGTAGTCCTCACCACAATTTGACCTTGGGTAAGTTACTTAATGCAGGTTTAATGGTTGTACTCCCCCTTAAAATGGAACTAATGACACCTGTCCTCCCTACCTTAAAGAATGGATGTGCAGATAAGTGAATTAACATAGGAGAAAGTGCTTGGCAAGTAATTAAGTCCTATACAAATATAAGACAGACATCATGTTAGTTATGTCAACAATAGCTTGTTTTCATTTCTTCATCTGCATTGGTTTGCTTTGCCATGTTGATCTGGTCCAACTAGACCTTCAAAAAACAATTGGATTCGGAATAAGAATCACAGAACGTCTAAGTGCTGATATAATTCAAGTCTTTAATGGTCAGAAATAGCTGCCAAACGGATAGTTCCAAGACACTCATGTTCTCATTTTGGACATTTCCCAGAAATAAATTCCCTTCCATTTCCCCTGCACTCACTATCTGTGGGTGAAGAAGTGAGTGAAGGGAAATTTAACTATTTTATTTTGGAATTCTATGTGTACCTACATTTAGATATCAAGCAGCCTTATAAAGATAGCATGCATGTTTTTGGTGTTTTTCATGTTTTTGATGGTAATAGTTAGAAAGATAGATACACAGAGACAGAATGATCAATCTTAAGCCTTAAAAACAATCCTATTAGGTGTGTATGGCAGATGATATGCCCATTTTACCAATCAAAAAACCTAGTTACAGGTTAACAAAATGACTTCTCTAAAATCAGTTGTTTGTTATTTGTTGAGAACCGCTCTGCCTGGTATCAGGAGTTGTAACTGCCCCCCATGGCTAAAGCTGAGTGAGTGACCTCTGGACTGTGAGCCACTGAGGAAACAAAGGTTATCTCCCTGGCAGGAGTGCTGCTTCTGCCATCTCTGGCCCCCAACACTTGGTTGGTTAGTCCATGATGTATGACCCCTCAGAGGAGAGGCAACCCAAGCCAGACATGATCATGTGGGAGGCCCTCAAGGAAGGACTCAGGGCAGGCTGCAGCAAAGTGGGGGCAAAAGATGCTCATCCCCCCCAGCTATTTTGACATAGCCTGAGTCCCCTTTACATCAGGGAGAAGTGCTTCCTGGCTCTAATCCACTTAAGCCTGAATCCATGATGTGGAACAGGTGCAGCCCTCTGCCGGCTAGAGTGGGTTCCAGGGTGGTCGGACTTAAGAAAGAATTTGTAAAATCCTGTGAAGCCTGCTTTGCTAAGAGTGCTTTCTTTCATATGATAAAAGTCCAGGCAGGAAATGAGTATGTCTCCTAAAGTTTTTGCAACCCCCTTACCTGACAGACACTGACTCAGATTAAGCCCTCAGACTTCTTTGAAATGTTAGCTATTGTTTGATCCTTACAACCTGACATTGATTGATGAGCTTTACTCGCATTCCTGTGTGTTACAGACCTAATAAAAACCACTGAGGATAGGAGTCCTAGTCCTTCTCCTTTGAGAGGCTGGCAACCTTTCCTCCCCAAGCAGATCATGTCTTGGTAGCATTATTTTCATCCGTGGTAGACAAGGGGCTCTGCGGGTAGAGCCCCCCCCCCCACACAGTTATTGTGGATAATGTTGGGTAAAGTGGAAGGAGGATTAGAATTCAAATTCCTAAAGACATGTTTGTCATTTTACATTATATTATAGCTCCATAATTTTGCTCTACTTTCACATATTATGGCTCTAGCTGTGCCATGTGCCTGATTTATGTAACTCTGCTTATCTGAAGCCTGCTCACTAGTAGCAGAACCAACATTACCTCCTCAGAGAAACATTCTCTGTGTGGTTTGGTGCCCTCCTACATGTACTCATTCTTCTAACAAGGCATTGATCACATTCCATCGTTTGTTGGTTTTTCTTCTGCCTCACCCATTGGTCTGCGAAAGTCATCATCATTCACATAATGAAATGCATAGTGGATAAATGAATCAACTTTTCTCAAGATCTACCTATAGTTTCTAATAAATTGCAGCTGGTTGGCTTTTCTTAGGGTTCAGTCTGCATCCTTTCCCCACCCTTTCGGGATTTACGTACTCGGATTTCTACATGCTTGCTATTGTCACCAGTAGTAATCTTTTACGTGGGCAGGACTGTTTTTAAGAAATGTTAGCCTGACTCTCTGTATTTTACCTTTACCCTTGCTATTTAGACTGGTTCTCAGCTCATGATCCAGTAGGATATTGGTTTGCTTTCCTGAAGTTCAACCCCCCATTTCAGTACTGGCTCCCAAACCCTCACTTCTGCATCCATCCTGGTAGGACAATCTCTTCACACTGTACTCTTCCTGATTAACTTTTTAGTGTTATAAGCCATTTTAAGTATTCTAAAATCTTTCCAGGTATGTCTCCACTTTTGTACAATAATTTTTCCCTCTTATTCAAACCTGGTAGTCATGGGCTTTGCCTCCTAAGGACAGGTTTTCTTAAATAACTGTAGGAAGGCTGATTGCCTTCCTTCCTGCAGGTGTTTTAAAATCTAATCTATATATGCATTCCTCGTCATCAACTTTCACTTACCTGATCCCATATGCTTACTAATGTGTATTGATTTTTTAGCATGTCCCTGTTTAATTCCTCAAAATAACTTCTTTCCTTGGTTATCTTTCATATCTTTGTTATGAAAATAATTATACTAATCTTTAATGTCAAAACTCAAGCTTTGCCTTCCTAGGAATACTCCATGGCTCACCTACTAAGTCTTACCTATATCCTTTGTCTTCATGAACTTCATTACTCTACCCAGATCATTCAGCCTACATTCTCTGTATTCCCCCACCCCAACCATAATACGGGTACACTCATATACAGCAGGACATCCACTTACAGAGCATGTAGGATGACAATCACCTGTGAATGGCACTGAGGGAGAAACAATATAAAAAGGCAGGGGGAAATACTCTTTTTCTTCATAGAGTCTCCCTCACTTATTGGTAAATGTGAGATCACCTAATTAACATCATCAAAATCAATAGTAATATTTTCTTGGGTGATTTAAGTCAACCATATGTGAAATCATTTCTCCCAATTACTCAATAGGATAAATATAGATGAAGGTATTACAGGAAAATAATCTAACACATTTACTAAATTCAAAGAAATAATATTATTGATAATGAATTAAAATAAAATTAATCTATAAAAATTAGTGTTCAAATGTGTTCTTCACCTACATCAATGGAACAAAGGAGTTAACACGTAGCTTATCAGTCACAAAGATGCATTTTTATATATATAGATACTCCTATTGACTAACTTTAGAGAAACGAAATGTGTTTATTTGTGATTAACTTTAATTTACATTTCTATTTTAAAACTTAATTTGATAGGCATGCCATCATTCTTTTTATTTTTTCTTAAGGCTAATTTATTTTTTCTGGGTAATTCAGAATTCAGAGATATAAATTGGAGGTTCATTCTGCAAATTACCATAATTTAATTTTACCTCATAGGGACAGAGTGATGGTTTTCTGCTAAAACAATTCATGAGATAATAACAAATAAAACCACTGTGACTTTCTTTGTGTAATTTAATGACATGACTATAGGAAGGATATTTATACTATATATATAGTTATATATATAATACTGGCACACACATACATATATGTAATACATATTACACATACACATATATGTAAATACATGTACACACATACACACACATGTAACTTGAAGTGGTCTTTGTGGTCCTCCCCCTTCGCAAGATTATTTTCTCTTGCCAGCAGAAATGGAATAAAAGTAAATATAATATTATGCAAAATGATATGTCTGCTTTCTCTGGATTAGTGAAAAGAACTAATACTAGTTCTAACTAAATACTAGTTGGTATTTACTGACTTTTCTCTTTAATGGGTGGGTGAAATCTGAAGCTGCATAAATTGGATAATATAGAAATTATATGTCCATTTACTTCCAGTGTGGTTCTTTGGTCTTGGAAACGTTAAAATCCAGAAGTCTAGTGTATTCTAAAAAGGAGTAATCTTGTAGGTCTCTCTTAAGTAATTGTGTGTGTTTCTATAATATTCTCCACTCATTTAATTGAGTGTTTCCAAGTTATTTTAAATTTAAGAACTCTTAACATGTCTTTAAGCTTGATTTTATTTGTTAAAATATTTTCTTGGACTTTTATTCTCTTACACAGTACAGATGTTAAAATATTAACATACAGGTAGTGCAAAAGTAAGTTTACAGTTGTGAATATGCAAAGTGCAGTTTATTCTTGTATTCTTATTTATTAATAATAGTATTCTTCTTTATACAAACAAATGTAAGCTTACTTTTGCTCCACACTGTATTTTATTCTGTCAGTGATGTGTTTATACAATTATTTTTCTCTTACTGATAAAAATAATCATTTATCCCTAGATACTGTAACCATTCTACAAACTTCTGTAAATTCTCCTTTAAAATTTTTTTTAAAATTATTTCTGTAGCTGAACCTTATTTAGGTTATTACTTGAAATATATTTCTAACACATTTCAATTTGATAACTCTCAGTTTCTACTTAGTTATTATTTTAGAAATAATTTTAACCCCCTTGCTTTGCACACAAGGGATCTTATTTGAGCTTGCATTTTTAAAAGTTAAACATGCCATATATATAACATAAATAATGAACAGATAAGCATGTAGAATAATACCTAAAAACCTGTGAGGGGAACCTTGAAGTGTCTGGTGTATCTGTCTTTTATCTATCCACCCTCCTACCATCCTCCAGAAGTTAATCATCCTCCTATTTTCTTTATAGTTTTATGTCAATATTTTTCAGTTTTGCTTTTTTTGAAATTTACGTAGTAGTATGTTCTTTTACCACTTGCTTTTAAAAAACATCATAACGATTCTTCTATATGACATGGAAAGCTATAGTCATTTTCACTATTCTAGAGAAGTCTGTCATATGAATACCACTAATAAGTACTTATCCATTCCCTTAACTGTGGAAATTAATTTTTAGGAATTTTTCATTTATGTAATGCTTCTATGAATGTCATCTTTCCAATAAAAATTTTAAATACACAGGAGCTTTTTATTTGTTCAAATATGCATTTATCTGTTGACCCCATATTGACTACCAGTAGGCATTTTGAAACCAATTGGAAGCATTTAATATAAGTTATTATAAACTATATAATCATTACTTTAAATTCTATCAAATGCTGGCATAAGAAACATTGGATCTGGGTCACCAATGTAAAGGGACTTTATTCATCAAGAGAAAATAAATTGTAGATAGAATTTAAAATTCTATAAATATTTAATAAAATCTGAAGCAATTATTTTTTCTGAACGTATTGCTGGGTTTCTAAAATAAGCTGAGCACCATTAAGTTCAAGCTCTGACTTCCTAGTTCATTCTCT
>PVKM010041062.1:0-13253 GCA_004027735.1 Carollia perspicillata
GGGATGGGAGTAAAAGACAGAAAACTGTACAAAAAAAAAAATAAAAAAAAAAAGCAAAGGATAACGTGGATAAAAATACTTACAGCAATAACGTTAACTTTTAATTTCTTCTAAGATATTACAAAGATGCTGCAGTTACATGATAGTCTTCTAATAAAATGGTTTCAATGATAACTAGGAGTTTCAGAAAAATTAATAATAACAAATCTATGTTCATTATCCCATGATAAGTTGACGAATTGATATTCATAATGTGTTTAGAACTTTTGAAAGGCATTGCTAGTTAAATACCATTACTTATGGATACCAGTATTTTTGGCAAATCTTACTATAGTTTTCCCGAAATAGTTCTATACATCCAGTGGCTGCTAAATACATTTTAATTAATGATAGTATTTATGACAGAGAGGAAATCTTTATAGACACCTGGAGATTTTCCTATATAATCTTATTTGATATACTTGTATGTTTATATATAGGGCTAGTTTCACTCTACACTTAAATTTTCTCAGAAAGCATGAAACCCAACATGCCTAGTGAATTAGAAGTGGGGAGACCAGACATGTAGTGACTTGAACTCATTTGACATTGAAACGAACAGTTCTTGTTTTTAAGTTAAATTTGATTTAGTAATAGGCGTGGCACAAAACTTCTTATCCCCTTAGCTTTATGCCTTTAATTAAAGGTTTTTTTTTCTCCTTTTCAGAGACTCACTTACTTTTTCTATTTTTTAAATAAGCCTACAGGCCACTGTTTTGCACACCTATATGCAGAAGCTCTGCCAAACGGGTTGGTGGTACTTAGGAGCCATTATTAGCACTTTGCGCTTAGAAAAAGGAAGTATCTTATCTCTCTCTCTCTGTCACTCTCTCTCCCTGTCTCTCTCCCCCCTCTCCCTCCCTTTCTCTAGCTGCAGCTGTCATGCCTTCCCTTGGCCCATTTGAGCTGCTCTGAGCCACTAAATCTGCCACTATTAAGACAGGGATGAGTTTTCCAGAATGTCATAGGGGGCTTGTCTGGCATTTAACATTGAATATAGACTCCATTGAGGCTGAAAAAGACAAAACAAATAGTCTTCCAGATGAGGTAAAACAACAGTTTGTGCCTTGTCACAAACACATCACTTGGTGCCTCTGACCCAGTCCCCACACCAGGGTTTCTGCTAAGCACTGTTTCTCTCTTGACAAACAGGAACTGTTGGTGACACACACACATGCACACACATGCACACACACACAAACATGGACACAAACACAAACCCACAGAGGTTGAGGGAGAGAGAGTGCAAGCTTCAGACATGGAAATCTGTTGCCTCTCTTTGATCTCAATCCCTGAATTAATTTAGAAATTTTAAGTTTGCAAATACCTAAGAGAACAAAGGAACTGGCAGGATCTTTTAACCATTTTTGTCTACAATCTTAAACTACCATTTTCTGAAACTATAGAGAACAGTAAAGATAAAGTTGTAATTCGATGGTTATACTTTGATGAAGAATAATTATACTACTGTAAATGTTTCTTACTAGAATAACATCTCTTTTAGATTCATAGTTTTATTTGGTGCTCAGATTTGGTGTCTAAAGCAAGTTACCACGGGAATGAGGTCAACTATTTTTAGTGCTTATGTGAAAACTCAAAGCCTTGGAAATCTATTTGGATAAGTTAATTTTTAAAAGATTCCCCTCCCCGCGCTAAGGAGTGGTTACGAGTATGTCCTTTGTCAGGACAGGTTAGTCGACCAGTGCATAGGTTTGATACAGAGCAAGGTGACTAGCAGGTTCTGGTGCCGTGTTTGTGATAAATATTAATCAAAAAGTATGTTTGCTACATGTGCTGGTATACAGTCTTTATGTTTTTACTTTACTAGCACCTAGTAGGCCCTCATTACAGGCTGTTTTAAGCTACACGCAGTAACTCACTTAATCCTAATAATATTCTTATTTTAAACATGGGAAAATGGAGGCACAGAGTTGCAGGTAATTCTTTCCAGGTTGTACAGTTAATGTGTGGTGGAACCAGGGTTTTGCCCACGCTGCCTGACCCCAGGAAGCTTATTCCTCATCACGGTGCTTTGCTGCCTCTCATGTTCCAAGGGGTTGGAATTGGGTGGTTATGTAATAGGGTCCATGTGGCTTTGAGACGTGTGGTCTGAGTATCAACTTGTTTGTAACTAGTCATACTAAGTGATTGGAAGACATTAACTGGCTCTTATTCTCCTAAAGCCTGAGGGAGGAAAAGAAGGCAACTCTAAATAATATACATTTATCCAATTGTTTTAGTACCATTTGTTGAGAAGGTTATTATTTTCCATTGAGTTGCCTTTATTAAGTCTTTGTCAAAAATTATGGAACCATGTACGTGTAGATCTGTTTCTGGATTTTGTGTTCCCTTGCATCAATCAATTTGTCTATGATCACTTTCTTTCTCATTATCACATTATGATAAACTTCAGGTAGTTAGTGTTTTGTGTTTGTTTTTCTTTTCAATGTTATTTTGGATTTTTAGGTCCTTTGCATTTCTAAATGAATGTAATATTAGCTTGTCAATTTCTACAAAAACTCTGCTGAAATTTTGATAAAATTGACATTAAAATATTGAATATTCTGATCTATAATACAGCAAATCTTTCCATTTATTTAATGCCAAAAGTTGTAATATTTATGAAGTTTAGTTTATCAAATTTTTCTCTAGTAATACTTTTGTGTCCTAAGAAAACCCTGCAATAGAGGTCATGAATTTTTTTCTCCTATTTTTTCTTTTAAAAGTTTTGTAGTTTTGAGTTTTACATTTAAGTCTACAAAACATTTTAGTTTAAAATTTGGGTGACATAAAGGATGAAGCTCACTCTTCCACCTTTGAGAGTAAACTACTGTAGCAGTGTTTGTGGAAGGGGTTGTCCCTTTCCATCAGACTATGTGGACATGTTGTTGGAAATCTATTCACATGTAGTTCATTTCATGGACTGACTATTCTAGTCCATTGAACGCTATGTTGATATTACTGTATTGATTCTTTTCTTAAAGATTTTATTTATTTATTTATAGAGAGAGGGAAGGGAGTGAGAAAGAGAGAGAGAAACATCAATGTGTGGTTGCCTCTCATGTGGTGTCCACTGGGGACCTGGCCCTCAACCCAGGCGTGTGCCCTGACTGGGAATCGAACTAGTGACCCTTGTGTTTGCAGCCTGTGCTCAATCCACTGAGCTACACCAGCCAGGGCCTGTATTGATTCTTGATAGCTTAGCTTTACAGTGAATCTTGAAATGAGGTAGAATGTCTTTCAAGTTACTGTGTTTCGAAATTGTGTAAGTATTCCAGGTTCTTTGTACTTTTTTAAGTTTTAGAATAAGCTTGTAAATTTCCAGAAATAAGCCCAATTGGATTTTGTCTGGGATTCTGTCAAAGGTATAGATCAATTAGGGGAAGATTTACATCTTAAAATATTGAATCTTTCAATACATGATCATGTTATATTTTACGCCTTTAAAATTTTCTTTAATTTTTCTGAATGTTGTTTTTGTTATTGTCACTGCATAGGTCGTTCACATATTTTGTTAAATTTATCATTAAGTAATTTATGTTTTAATACAGTTATAAATAGAATTAAAAATTATAATTTTAATGTTAACTGGGAGTATTTAGATATAAATTTTTTTTTGTATATAGACATCATATATTGTGACTAAATCATATTAGCTCTATCATTATTATTATTTTTCAGATTCTGTAGGATTTTCTATGTACAGTTGTGTGTGTGCTGAGAAAATTTTACTTCTTTCTTTTACTCCGCAGGTTTAAAAAAATTTTTTCTTGTCCCATTTCTTTGGGTATGGCCTGCAGGACAGTATCCAATAGTAGTGAAAAGAGAAGATAACCCTGCCCCGTTTTCCGCCTTAGGGAGGAAAGTGTTCAATCTCCTTCCATGAAGTGTGATGTCACTTGTAGGTTTTTAAAATAGGTTTCCTTTGTCAGGTTGAAGAAGATTCTTCTATTCCAAGTTTGTTGATAGTTGTTTTTTTAAATTCAATAGCACTTTTTATTTTTATTTATGTATTTTTAAAAATATATAATCTTTATTATATTTTCTCTGTTACAGTTTACTCCCCTTATACCCCCTCCCCGCAGCAATCACCACAGACATGTATTAAATCACTGTTGTCCATGTCTGTGAGTGCTTTTTAATAGTTTTTAATATGACTGTGTGTAGACTTTTAACATGATCATGTGTAGAATTTTGTCAAATGGATTTGCTACATGTATTGGTATAACTATATAATTTTTCTCCTTAAAGCTCCAGTTTGGATAAGTAAATTGAAAATTTTCAAATGTTAAATCAATTATACATTTTTTGGATTAATCCTACTTGGTCATGATTATTAACTTTTAAAAATATTAGTGTAGTTTATTTGTTAATATTAAGATTTTTTGCATCTATATTCATGAGAGTTTTAGTCTGGTGTGTCCTATTTTTGTAACAACTTTGGTTTGATATTGAAATAATGCTGGCCTTTTCAAATGAGTTTATATGTGTTCCCTCCATCTCTTTTTTCTAAGATACTTTCTGTTCCTTTGGAACAATTTCATCCTTAACTGTTTGCTAGATTTCAACTAGTAAAGTTATTTGGCCTTGTAGTCTTCTTTGTGAAAAAGTTTTTATTTATAAATTCAATTTCTGTAGTAGCTATAGACCTATTTTTGTGTCAGTGTTGGTAATTTCTGTTTTTCATAAATTTGTATCTTTTATATACATTATTGAATTTACTTGTGTGTTTTTTATTGTTTTGATTAGTCAAGTTAGAGGTTTTTCAAAATTTTTAAAGACAACCAGCCCTGGCTGGTGTAGCTCAGTGGATTGAGTGCAGGCCTATGAACCAAACAACCGTGGTTCGATTCCCAGTCAGGGCACATGCCTGGGTTGCAGGCCAGTTCCCAGCAAGGGATGCAGAAGAGGCCACCATACATTGATGTTTCTCTCCCTCTCTCCCTCTCTTTCCCTCTAAAGATAAATAAATAAAAAATCTTTAAAAAAATGAATGACTCTTTAAAAAATGAATAAAATAAAGACAACCAGCTTTTGTGTTTTATAATTTTTCAGATACAGTCTAATTGATTTAACATATCAATTTTTGTTTCTTTTTTTCTGTATTTTTGTAGTTAATATGCTATTTGATTTTAATTTCTTAACATGGAATTTCAGATAATTCATTTTAGACTTTTTTTTCCAACATAAGCATTTAGAACAAATTCCCTTTAGGCACTGCTTTCCTTGCTCCCCCAAATTTTGATGTGTTTTGTTTCTATCAGTTAAAATAGTTTCTAATTTTCCTTTTTGCCCTGTTATTTGAACCATGGATTATTCAGAAGCGTTTTATTTAATTTCCAAATATTTGGGCATTTACATATTTTTATTTTTATTTTTTGGATTTTTATTTTTAGAGATGGGGGAAGGAAGAGAGAGAAACATCTGTGTGTGAGAGATACATCAATTGGTTGCCTCTTGCAGGGTCCGACTGGGAACTGGCCCACAACCCAGTCATGTGCCCTGACTGGGAATCGAACCAGTGACCTTTCGGTTCACAGGTTGATGTTCAATCTACTCAGCCATACTGGCCAGGGCCATTTACATATTTTAAAAATTGATTTCTGCTTTAATGCCATCGTGGTCACAGTACATACTCTGTATGATTTCAATCCTTTTGAGTTTATTCAGGCTTGCTTTTTTTAGGATGAGTAATCTGTAATGTCTATTATGTCATGTTGGTTGATTGTGTTGTTAAGTCTCATACAACCTCATTTTTTGTGGCTATGTATTATCAGTTTATTAAGTGAACAGTTGAAATCTCCAACCATATCTGTGGATTTGTCTCTTTTTCTTTATAGTTCTTTCAGCTTTTAAAGTATTTTGAAACTTATTTAAAGCATATACATTTTGTATTGCTTTGTCTTTTTTTCAAGTTTTTAATAGTTCTTTTTTTATTGTATTTTTTGTTACCATTTATCTCCCCATACCCTCTCTTACCTTCACCCAACCCCCCTCCCCTCCCCTGCCATCTTCACACTTCACACTGTCGTCTGTGTCCATGCCTTCTTTTCCTTTTTCGCCCCACCCCACCAACCCCAACCCCACCCGCACAGCTGTCAGTCTGCTATCTATGAGTCTGTCTCTACTTTGCTTGTTACTTCATTTTGTTCATTAGATTCAACATAACTAACCATCAGAGAGATACAAATAAAAACCACAATAAGATATCACCTCACATCTGTCAGAATGGATATCAATAAATCAACAAACAGTCAGTGCTGGTGATGTTGTTGAAAGAGGGGAACACTTTGCACTGTTGGTGGGAATGTAGATTGGTGCAGCCACTGTGGAAAGCAGTATGGAGTTTCCTCAAGAAATTAAAAATGGAACTGCCTTATGACCCAGCGATTCCATTTCTGGAACTTTATCCAAAAAAAAAAATATGAAAGACTGATTATTTAAAATAGCCAAGATTTGGAAACAGCCCAAGTGTCTATCAGTAGATGAGCGGATATAATAGCTATGGTATATTTACACAATCAAATACTACTTGGCTGTAAAAAAGAAGAAAATTACGCATTTTGTGACATTATGGATGGACCTAGAGAGCATTATAATAAGTGAATTAAGTCAATCAGAGAAAGATAAGCTGTCATTTTGACTAGTTGACACCTTTGTTAGTTCGAAATGCCCATTTTATATTCTGTCATATCCCTATTCCTGAACTGTACTTTTCCTAGTATTAATATAGCTACTTTGGTTTTCTTTTAATTAGTGGGTGCATGTTTTTTATTTTCTATCTTTCTATTTTCTTTTACTTTTAATCTGTGTTCATATTTTATTTTATTTTTTTGGTTTTTAATGAAAATATAATTGATATACATTATATTACTTTCAGGTATACAATGTAACAATTCAATATTTGTATGAGGTCTGTCCAGAAAAAGTCCAGCAGTTGTTAATATAACTAGAATGGTTTCTATAACATTGATGTAACCTGGCAACCAAGGAGAGTGGACTGGAATGCGCATGTGTGAACAATGACAACCTCACTGTATTAATCAGTTGGGGGTGGTAGATGCTATTGAATGAGCATGCATACTGTGTGGCCCTCACATTAAAAATGACTGAGTGAGTAGAGCAGTGAATCTGCGTCAAATTCTGTGTTAAGCTTGAACGTTCCTCCACGGAAACAATTCTGATGATTTAGGCCACAGCTATGGGCAGCTGGTGAGTGGCAGCTTCATCACAACAACATGCCCACTCATGCATCATGTCCCATACAGAGCTTTTTGGCAAAACATGAAATCACCAGGTGACTCTACCTCCCTACAGCCCAGATTTGGCGACCTGTGACTTCTGGCTTTTCCCAAAACTAAAATCACCTTTGAAAGGGAAGAGTTTTCAGACCACCAATGATATTCAGGAAAATAGGATGGGGATGCTGATGGCAATTGGGAGAACTGTGTGAAGTCCCAAGGTGCCTCTTTGAAGGGGACTTCATTGTCCTGCGTACAATGTTTCTTGTATCTTGTGTCAATACATGTCTCTATTTTTCATATTACTTGGCTGGGTACCTACTGGACAGACCTCATATACATTGTAAAATTATCACCACAGTAAGTCTAACATTTGTCAGTGTAGGTATTTACAAAAACTTTTAAAATCTATATCCCTTAGGGACTTTTAATATGCAAAATACTATTATTAACCATAGTGACCATGTTATACATTATGTCCCTGTGACTTATTTATTTCATAAATGGAAGTATATATCTTTTAAATGCCTTTAACAATTTAACCCACTACCTACTGTCTACTTCCAGCAACCACCAGTCTGTTCTCTTATTTTTTAGATTCCACATGTAAGTGAGATTATGTGGCACTTTTCTTTCTTTATCAGACTTATTTCACTTAGCATAATGCCATTAAGGTCCAACCATGTTGTCACAAAGGGCAAGATTTCATTCTTTTTTATGGTTAAATAATATTCCATTATAGATATACTACATTTTCTTTATGTAGTCACCCATTGATGGACACTTAGGTTGCTTCTGTGTCTTGACTATTATAATAATAAATAAACAAAAATAAATATATAATAAATACTAATAATCAATGAATAATAATAAATAAATAATGCTGCAGTGAATCTGGGGGAACATGTATCTTTTTGAGTTAGTGTTTTTATTTTCTTTGGACTAACACTCAGAAGTGGAGTCCTGTGTCATATGGTGTATGTATTTATCATTGTTGAGGAACCGCCATACTGTTTTCCACAGAGGCTGCGCCAGTTTACAGCCCCACCAATGGTGCACAAGGGTCCCCTTTTCCGCTTCTCACCAACACTTGTTATTTCCTGTCTTTTTGATAATAGCCATCTAACAGGAGTGAGGTGATATCTTGTTGTGGTTTTGATTTGAATTTCTCTGGTCACTAATGATTTTGAGTATCTTCTCATGTACTCGTTGGCCAGTTGTATGTCTTTTTTGAAGAAATATCTATTCTGATCTTCGTCCCATTTTAAAAATCAGATTGTTTGTTTTTTTGCTATTGAGTGGAATGAGTTCTTTATATATAACCCTGTATCAGATATGTAATTTTCAAGTATTTGAAAATATCCCGTAGGTGGCTTTTCCTTTTGCTCATGTGTCCTTTGCTGTGCAGAAACGTTTCAGTGTGATGTGGTCTAACTTGTTTATTTTGTGTCTTCACACTTTAAGTTCACTTTTTGTGCACAAATATGGTTTTGTTTGTCATTGGTATTCATTTTGAAAATCTTTGCTTTTTTACTGGAAACTTTAGATAATTTATAATTAATATAAATTTTAATATGTTTAGTTTAGTTTTATCATATTTTCTTTTGTTTGGTATGTCTTTTTCCTCTTTTCTATTTTCATTTGAATGATTTTAGCTGAGTATTTTTTAGCTATATTTTTGTATTATTGACAATATGTTTTATTTCACTTAGTTTGTGCAATATTTCCTTCATTACAATATACTTTCAAAAATATTAGTTCTTTTTACGTATATCATAATAACCTTAGAGCTATATACTTCTATTTTCCTCTTCAATTTTTTGTTTTGTTGTACATTTCCCCCCATGTTATGAACTTTGAAATACTGTTACCATTTTAAAAAAAACATTCACTTATTACTTAAAGAAACTTTAAAAATCACTAAAATAGCTGTTATATTTACCACATATATACCACATTGGATTTCTTAGGTTTCTTTATGTATATTGGACTTTGTATAGTTTTATTTTCTTTAGCCTAAAGAATTACTTTTAACATTTGTAATGGAAGTTTGATGCAAAAAAGTAATTGAAGTTTGTTTTTTCTAAAGTATACTTCTTTGGCATTCATTGCTGGAGATGTTTTCCCCAGATATGCAGTTCTAGTTTTACTATTTTTTGTTTCAGCAGTTTAAAAATGACATTGCATTGCCTTTGGATTACATTGCTTTTGATGTTTGAAGTTATTTTTTTCTTTGTTCCCTGTTTTATGTAATGTCCATTGTCACTGTCAGCATTTATAATTTTCTCTTTATTATTAGTTTTCAACAATTTAATTATGATGTGCTTTCATGTGATTTTGTGTTTATTCTGCTTGTGTTTAATTATAATTTTCCTCAAATTTTGAAAAATTTTGACTGTCATTTCTTCTCATACTTTATCCATCCTACCCTGAGGGTTGCTGGGTTAGACACAAAGAAATATCTATGATGTGCCGTGACAGAGAAATAACAGCAAAACAACTACAGTTTTAATACTGCTTTATAATTTTGCAAATTGTTGTTCAAACGATTACAAAGACTAGTTTATATCCTCCAGTACCTCACAGTATAAAAGAAGCTGATAGACACACAAAAAAATATCTATCATGTGTTGTAAGTTCTTCCCCTGGAGGCTTGCATTGTGCACTGTGGGAAAGCAAAAAGTAAAGACCTAACTGTTTCGTGTTGGGGTGGCTGCTCAGCCAGCATGGCCATATCTCAGTTCGGTATTGAAGAATGAATATACTGTACTAGCTAGAGAAAAAAGGAAGAAAGATGTGTCATAGACATAGAAGAACATTTGAAAAGGCTTGGAGGCTTACAGAGGACCTGTCCTTTGGGGAACGGGGAGCCCTTTGTTGGGGCGGAAGCTGGAGTGCTAGGGCTTGTGAAGAAAGAGGTGGCGAACACGTAGGTTGGCTCCAGGTTGTGAAGGTCCTTGGGTGCTCTGTTAGCAAATTTGGGTTTTGAAACCGAGGTATGATGTTTTCTTGTTATGATGATTTACTTTATGAGATATCGAGGAAAGGGTGATTCAATCAAAGCAGCAAGTAACAGTCTCAGTTTTTAGTAGCTTTGATACTGAGGTGCTCACAGGGGTTCTCTTTTGCCTCCTGACTTTTCAAATCTGTCTCAATTTCGTAGAAACAAATAATCGTGGGATAGGCTTTCATGTGCATGTTACAGTCCCCCAAGTGAGAAACAGGTAAGTTAGCAAACTGCCTTATCCTTACTGACATGGGGCAGAACTCTGACCTTGCATTTTGAGTTTGGGAGGTGTGGGATGTTGGTGACTTTTTTTAGTTCAATGATTTAGTTGACTAAGCTAGGAAGGGCATATCTGAAACTGACATGGACTCTTGCCAGAAGATTAGCTAAGGAAATATTAGATTTTCCAAATCCAGTCTCTATCACTTTAAAACAGATAATTTAGAGGGGAATAAAATATCTTGAAAATTAATGGCGATTTTGAAATAGAATATTTTGTCAAAATCAAATTCATTTCATTAAATGCTTGAGAAAAATGCAACGAGTAAATGAGGTATGAATAACTGTAAGATGGGACAATTACCACCTCAGAAACAATATATTTGTAAAGTTAATTCTTCTTGAACATGAACAATCCCCTTACACTTGACCCCTTTCTATTGCCTCTTCCATGCTTGAACTCTCCTTGAACTTTGAAGATCCATCTTGAGAGTATGATATGGCCATCTCTTTTGCATCTGGTTATTTTAGCTCCAATTTGCAGCCCTAAAATGGCAATTATGGTGATATATTGCTGAAGTCACCCGACATGGATTAGTATCGGGATCAGCACATTTATGCACAGGAGTAGTGAATGGAGACTGCAGCTATGATTTTAAATGACTTGATTAATTCTGAAACAACATTTCAGAGTCCATTAGGTCCAGCAGGTGTTGGGGTGCAGCCTGTGTTTTTTTCCTAAGCAGCATATTCGATTAAAATGCCAAAGTATTTTGGATTCATCTATTATCTTTCCGAGAATAGTTTCCATTCACTCTGCTAAATCCCAGTGACACTCGCCACTCCCCCTGAAAGAGATCCCCTCCTTGTTCTGCTTCTGCCCAAGTTCTCCTGTGTGAGTTGCTGAAGGCCAGCTCTGAGCAACCGGAACAATGTGTTCTGTTCTTGTTCAAGGGGGTATTTACATGACAAAGCTCCTGCTAAAAGCTCTTGCCATTCAGGTCAAAATGAGGCCAATTGTTCTGTTTGTTCTTAGGGCCATTTCATCAGCAACTCGTGTCAAGGTTAGAAATGTGTCTGGTTAATGCCTTGGTTCAGTGCTTGCTTTTACTGCTAAATATACATGTACATGACAGTATGCATCTCCCCTCTGCCCTCCCTCCCATCTGGATGTTACTGCTCTAATAAAAAAACCATGTAGGGCTGGGTTTTTCATTTCAGTTCTTTGCAGTTTCGAATTCTTAGATTCTTTGTTGATTTTCATGGATTCTAAGGTATCTTTGTTTGAAAAATTCTGACAATGGGCATTTCATGCTTCATTACTTCCAATTCTTTTCTTTAAAGCATAAAGAACATATCACTGGTTCAATGGTACAACATTTATAGAATAATCTCAAAATGTGGTAGCATGGATTGTTCTGTCATCTCTTTCCTTAGCACAATGTAGCTGTCGCTACTATAGCACACATCAAAATGTATTCCAGCTATTTTTGTACTGCTACATTTGTCCTCCTTAGGAGTCATATTTTATTCTTCTATCTTTTGGCCTATTTTACATTTATCCAGCCATCCCTCCATGCATTCATGTATCCATTTACTTAACACTTTTAGAGCCTTACATTATTATTTTTGTTGTTATTTGATGAACAATGTGCTAGATATTCAATATAATAAATATATAAATATTATGTAGAAATAGGAGGCAAGACACTTGGATATTGGTATCAACTTTCTTGCCACTGGCTAAGTCACTTGAACAAGTCATACAACCTCTCTTTGTCAACTTTTTCACTGTAAAATATGGATAAAACTATTTTCTCTACCCAACTTATGGTGCTGCTGTGAAAACATCTTAAAACCATCCAAAAATATTACTTGGTGTGCTTATAAGGATGATAGTTGAAAGTATATGGCTATGTTTCAAATGTGGTGTGCCCAGGAATAATGTATTCCATAGCAAAAGAGTTAATGTTCATTTTGAGGCTAGCATACATTAACTGATAAAACTCCAAATTATAAATTTAGGTATATACTATAGTGCTGGCCAATATAAATTTTATTCACAAGAAGACACCATGTTTAGTAATAATAGTTCAATTTTTTTCTGTTTTACTAAAAGGAACATAGTATAAAAATAGAATACAGATTAATGTTGAAAACTTAGAGGCTGAGTTACCTAATAATTTTCTATATTTGTTTTAGAATCATCATAATTTCAAAGGATAGTTCATAATTATAGTTCTTTAATGCTTAAGCTTAAAATTGAGACTTTTAAAAATTCTGTTCATCTCTTTTTTCTTGTGAATTTTTAAACAACTGAGAGATAGGAGATAGGAGTCAGACAAATAGAAATCCTTATTGCTCATAACAGTTGAATTAGTGAGTATTACTTTAGATGTACAGCCAGAGAGGGCTTGCTAATATATCACCGTGGAAACCTTTCCTCTCTCCTCAGAACTACAGCTCCTAGCTTGCACAGGTGGGACTTGATCTGCTAAAATATCACTTGCCAGTGACTCAAAAACTTGCATCCTGCAGTCAAACTGGCTGTTAAAGAGAGGGACTGAGCCCTGGCTGGTGTAGCTCAGTGGATTGAGCTCGGGCTGCAAACCACAGGGTCACCAGTTTGATTCCCAGTCAGGGCACATGCCTGGGTTGTGGGCCAGATCCCAGCAGGGGACATGTGAGAGGTGTTGCATCCACCAACCGCGAGAACAAATGTCGGAGACTTTCAGGGTTTCAAAGAT
>PVKM010041063.1:0-13266 GCA_004027735.1 Carollia perspicillata
GTCCTGCAGGAGGGATGCCATGAATTTCCCTGTTCACCATTATAATTTTATGGGGGTAATTTCTTTTGTTTTGTAGCTTTTTTTAAGAACTGGCACTAAAAGAAAAATAAGAAGCTTTCCAGGGACAGCTTCTTTGGCAGCTCAGCAGCACCACACATACCCTGAGAAACTTAAAGCTGAAAGGGGATGAGAAAAATTTACAGGAAATTTATTAGTTGTGTTTCAAGCTGTGTGCAGAGCAACAGGCTAACAACATATTAATGCCTTCCTGGGAAGCTGCCATTCACCTAGCTGCAGGAATATGGCAGAAAAAATGGGCTGTGAAGTTGGAAACTCACTCAGGATATACGGTGGGGCTATTGGAAAAAATGACCCCAACACTCATGACGAGCTTCTGGCTTTTCATTGAGAATGCTTCTTCAGAAAGGCAAGACTCTCCTTAAGAAATTGCTGGGAGCAACGCTGTGGGGCTCTGCATAGGGTCACCGTGACTCTGTCTTGTCTGACCTGGGAAGGTAGTATAGTTGCTTCTAGAATTAGGAGAACTGATGATCTCAGATTGATGTGTTTTTTTTTTTTTGTTCTTTTAAAGACTTTTATTTATTTTTAGAGAGAGGGGAAAGGAGGGAAAAAGAGAGAGAGAAACATCGATAGGTTTCTTCTTGCACACGGCCCGCAACTCAGGCAAGTGCCCTGACCGGGAATCAAACTGGGCTCTTTCACTTTGTGGGATGACCCTCAACCACCTGAGCCACATCAGTCAGGGCTCAGATTGATGTTTTTTATTGACTTTTGTATGCACCATGATTTTGTCCCTTGCATATTTATCTTTCTAATTATGTTACCCTCAACCTAATATTAAAATTACCTTGCTTTGCCTAAGCATATTTGAATTAAGATAAAGGCAGCTGAAGAGTTCCCTGGGTGATGAGAAGAAGCCAATTTGGGCTGGAGTTTTAATTTTGCTCTAAAGATTTCCCACAACATAGAAAATCCATAGGCAGATGATCTAAACTTGACTGGGAAATCAGTGGGACAGTCCAGGGTGACTGCAGAGTATGTAAGGGAGGTGACAGAAGTCTCAGGGACCAGGAACTGATAACTAGGGTACAAAGGTGTACCCAGACTACGGTCCAAACAAGTTAATGCTTTTGAGGGTATTTCTGTCAATGAAGATGACTGGTGATTAATTTAGTCTGAAAATTCTGCAGGCTAATTCAGTGCCGTGGGCAACACGTGCTTGCTTCCACTACGGGTCTTCATGGGAACCTACAAATTATGTTGGCATCTGAGAATGTGAATAAATTTCAAGACCCACCAGATAGGGAAACCAGTCTGTTGGGATTGGGTGAGAAGTTGGATAGGTGGGTGGAGGCGGAGACGGAGACTTCAGGCCCTGATTACTGGCAGTCTTAGCTGTGAGGGCAAGGACTAACTTCCGAGAAATCTCTAAGATAGTGGGTAGCTATGGAGTTGAGAAGTAGGAGCGAATGACTGGGTGCATTTTCCCCAACGGGAGTGGTCACTACTGAGTCTCTTCAATGAAAAACTGCAGACTGTATCCTAAAATGCCATCTTCTTAAACAGTTTTTTAACTGATACATTTTTTTAGAAAACTCTCTTGAACCGAGACATTCTGTTGTGCTCTCAGGAACCTCCGTGATGGAATTAATTTCAGAACACGAAGTGGAAAATGAGTCCTAGGTTTAAAATGGGAAGTTGTTTAAGCAGCCTAAGCTATATATGGAGTCTTATCCCACTTTTACCACTTTTTCTTCATAATCTCTCCTTTAATGCCAAACTTTTTGAGAAAAAGAATTTCCATAAATTTGTCAAATGACTTCAAATTGAAAATCTCATCAGAATCCTAAAGGATGTGAAAATAACACCAACTTTGAAGTTAAGTAGCTACCCCAAACTCTAAACTATAGTTATCGTTGCTAGGAAATAATCTGATGCTCATAACTCAATAGTTTTGAAAAACTAATAAAAATCAAGTGATATCACTGATACAAAGTTTGTCTACCTTTGAAATTAGTCTTAAAACTGGTTGACAAATAAGATCTATCTACTATATATCTAATTAAATAAAACATGTACTCCTTAAGGAAGATTTATTCATTAAGAAGCTTATTCAGACATACTTCAATATTGAATGTTTTAGTGAGAAATGGGAATTGGGTTAATTAAGAAGCTGATAAAAGTTCTAAAATGCTCTTTATTTAAAAAAATTTAAAAAGGCTCTCGTGTATGCACACAAATATTTATCTATACAAATGTACATGTGAAGGGAGAGAGGGAGAAAGAGGGAGAAAACAGGCAGGGGAAGGGGGAGTGGGAGGAGGAGGGAGATGGGGAGGAGGAGGGGGAGAGGGAGGGGATGTGAGATGGAAAAGAAGGAAGACAGCACTCACTGTAGGTAAACAGCACAAAATCTAGACCAGGGCCATGTAAATGACTAAACTTCGTTTTTCTCAAGTTATTCAGATTCTGGGGGGAAAATTCAGATATCCAATTACTTAGAACTGCTGAATTGTCTGCAGAGAAAAGAACGTTCTGCTCAAGACTTCCATGCAAAATCTACCTGGAATAACTCTCCTGATCAATCTTCTCAAAAAAAAAAAAAAGCAGGTGCACATTTAATTGCTGATTTTCTCAATTGTATTCTTTATTCTTTCAAATCATTCAAACAAACATTCCTCATAGTCCCCCTGGGTTCAGTAACATTAGGATGCATCTTGAGAACTTGTGGAAGATTTGCCATGTCCCCAGTGGTTTTTGGGATAATTACTCTGGACGATTTTCCCTGATCCTTCTCCTTGGCGATTCTTCAAGGTGCCACATTTTGCCTCTTTGCTGACATTGTGCCTGCTCTGTGTAATTGCTTTCTGCTCTGTGTGCCTTTGTCAGAGACCCCGAAGCCAGATGAGGAACAGAAATTGTCACTAAACTCATAACTTGTCCTCAGAGAAGCAATGCTATAAAGAGGCTTTATATTTCAAAATACTGTCTTATGTATTTCTGGTGCCAAATGATGCACTCAGGGTTTAGCGTCCTGCATGCCTTTCCAAATGGCGGGAGTTAAGGGAGAATTTGATGTGCTCAACAGGGACATAGGCTTTTGAGAAGTTGGGCCATGTTTTCAAGGGACGGCAGATGATGCTCAGATAGGAAGAAAAGCAGAGCACTGTCAAAATTTTTGCTCTGTTAGGAAAGGTCATTTTCCAACTTAAGAATTGTGGAATCCAGGGGTTGAAAGGCTGCTTTTAAGAACACCTTCTCTAAACTCACACCTAACGCTTGAACTCTCCTTTCAAAAAAGCAAGAATGCTCCTCAGAACCTAAGACTTGAAAGACAAAGACAGAATGCCATACCTAAGAATCAGAAGTCACAAAATTAAAAATGAAGCTGAAAATCTGCCTTTTTTTTTTTTTTGAGAAGATTGATCAGAAGAGTTATTCCAGGTAGATTTTGCATGGAAGTCTTGAGCAGAACATTCTTTTCTCTGCAGACAATTCAGCAGTTCTAAGTAAATGGATATCTGAATTTCCCTCCCAGAATCTGAATAACTTGAGAAAAATGAAGTTTAGTCATTTACATGGCCCTGGTCTAGATTTTGTGCTGTTTGTTATTAGTTATGGCAATTTTTTCCTCTTCTCAAGCATGTTGGGCCTTATGAACACTGGTGTCTTGCTTTTATCGGCCTGAAGTGCTACTTTAAGTCTGTATGAACTCATTTTCTTTGCTTTGTTTTTAAAGTTTAATATGTTTATTTAAGAATTCAGTTGCTCCCTAAAAATGTGGATGTAAATACATTTCTACTATGTAGTACTAGTTAAAACTTTTGGTTAATAATGTCAGACTGTGAATTTGATTGTAGACAGAGTTTAAGAGGGTCAGAGTCAGAAACATGCCTGGCTTTCCTTTGTGTGTTCCACTTTGTCTTCCTGGAGCCCCAGCCTACACCTATGCACACACATACACACACACACACACACCCTTGGGGACTGTCCTCTGTCTACAGGTGGTACTCAGTTAGTTTTTGCTTTATTCACCATCACCTCCCACTACTTCAAATTTTTTGGGTTGTCTATAACCTGTACTGAGCAGCTTGGTATCACAAGAAGAAAAGGCTGTTCACAGCTACTGATATACCTGAATCTCTGCTTGTCAAATATGAATAAAACAAAACAATACAAAACAAACCTTTGAGACCAAGAGCTATCCTGAAGGAAAAGGGTTTGTTGAGCCACATGCTAACCAGAGAAAGGACCTGGCCTGGGGCATGCAGACAGGACTACCAGCAGCAGGGCCAGAGGAAGAAGAGAGACATGTCCACCGTCCTGGGGTTGACGAGGCCTTTTTCATGAGCTTAGGGAAGAAAGATGCAAATTGTTTGGGAAGAATCTACATTGGCTGTAGACAAAGGGGGTGGGAGAAGGTGCAGTGGGGAGAGTCCTAAGTTAGGGGAATAGTCCATAAGGAAGGAATATTTGCTTCTTCTGGACTGACTGTGGGCAATAGTTTGGAAAGTTTATTTTTAAGAAGAATATGTCTGGTGGTCAGTTATTCTTTTTATGTAATTGCTGAAATAGCTGCCTGGAAGTCGATTTGAAGTTTCAATGTACATTCAGGAATGGGGAGGGCAGGCTTTTTTTGGCTTTGTCCCACAGCTCCTAACTGGTTAACTGCCTTGGTCTACTTCTCCTACCCCCTGGCCCGCTGACATCTCAGAACTTTTTCTCTTGTCAAATGTGTGCACTGATCATAAAGAAAAAAGCTAAACGGGGTCTCTCAACCTCAGCATTATTGACATTCTGGGCTGAATCATATCTTGTTGTGTGTGGGGTGGGGTTCTGTGCACTGTAGGATGTTCAGCAGCATCCCAGGCTTCTCTCCACTGGATGCCAGTTAGCACCCCCAGTCATGCCAACCCAGATTACCTCCAGATGTTGCCAAATATCCCTTGGATTTCTCCAGGAAGCAAAATCAAACCCCAGTGAAGAATGATTGGGCTAAAAAAATGAATGGTTTATGGAACACATCATCCTCCTGCAATAACAAGTAGGAGGAAACATTTCTAGTTCCCACTACATTTCCACCACCTAGAAGTCCCTGGTACATGAGAGGGTTCAGTGACACTTATTGTCCTTACGACAAACAGGATGGAATGTGGTGTATATGTCAGTTGATAGTGACCTGCTAGCTTCTGTTTCCTGGCTTACTCTAGGTAACTTAATTAATATATGTTTTTCAATGACTACATGATGAATGAATGACTAAATGACTTTCCCACATGGGACTTTATATCTTGAGAGGAATGTAGATCTAAGCTGGGTGTTACTACATATAATTCAATGATTATATATATGTCACCCTCCTACTCTCTTCAGAAATGAGTGGGAGCCATGGCTGTGCTCTTAGGCACAGATGAAGGCAATTTTCTTTAAACTGAGGTCTGTGACCCATTATTAGCTTCTGAAATTTTGATCTGGTGGGTCATGGCCAGAATTTTAAAAAGCAGAGGATAAAATAGAAGGGAAAAGATCAGAGGACGTCACATGCTGTGAGGGTAAGTATTGTTTCTTCACATTTTTGTTTTAGTTATTTTGTGTCTCTTTAGGTCTTGGATTGTAAGGTAAAAAATACTTGTGTGTGTGTGTGTGTGTGTGTGTACCGCACTCAGAAAAACTTGAAAGTCACTCACCTGTGGAAGAGCCTAGAAGCATGGTGACCAGAGCAGAAACCACTCCCTCCCAATAGTTGGGTTGGTAAACGAAGGGTGAGAGGACCACGTGGGAGGCATAGAGCAGTCCCACAAAGACCCCAGCCTTTGGGTGGGGGTGACTTGTATGCCTGTCACAACACAAGGGGGCATGGCTGTCTTTTGGAGTGAAGTGATGGGGGGTGATGGGAGGTAAGGTCAGATAACCATGGGGTTAAGCCAGAAAGCAGTGTTGCTCCTTTTGTGTGTTCTTTTTTTTTTTTTTTTTTTTTTTTAAGTTAAAGAGAATACAGCTGTTCTGCCTGCAGAATTTCTTTCCTTGGCCCCATGAAAAATGATATTAGCATATTTCACTGGTGTTCTATTTATCCAGACTAAAGGAGTCTGGTGATTCATTAGTCTGGTCAAATGTCTCTTACAACAATATTGACTCAGATGATAGCAAATGAAGGTATTTCCCTCTATGGTAAAAGCCTGTCAATCATGACATTGAGAATGAGAATGGGCTAGCTCAAAATGCCTCTTTTAACATTGCTAACATGAAGAACAAGTGGATTCAAAAAACCTATGTCCTCTTGGTGAATGTTTTTTCTCTATAAAAGACTATTTTGAATTCAGAAAGTGATTTTATAGACTATAAAATGCTATGATTAAATTATATAAATGTAAGTACTGGTATATTATTCATAAAAAGGTAACAACCGTATTTCCCTTTTCACTTTATTTGAAACCCAAAAGGGAAAAAGAAGTACCAGAAAATAATACAGGATTAATAGCCAGGAATGTTACAAAGAAGGTGTCTGGATTATGCAAAGAGTACTGAAAAAGGCACTTACTAATTTGTATATGCTCTTCTGAAAATGTCTACATGAAGCTATTTTCCTTTTTAAAAATGTGCACAGTGCTTCAGAGAGTGTTTGGTTCCTGCATTTTGAATGGGTTTCCAGCTCTGTTACCTGCACCAGATACACTTAGGACTTGGGCATCCTTGCCAGGATCACAGCTGAGTTCTGAAAAAGCTTTCCTGACCTCTTTCTTGTTCTGCGTCCTAATCTGCTCCAGGTCCTCTGTCTTCTCCCTGTGTCGCTCATCTTGCTCAATTCCACACGATCCCTTGGGCCTGAGGCATGGTGCTGTCCCCTAACTGGGATTTCTTCTCATTCTAATTTCCACTGCTTCACATCCCTTTGGATTTTTTCCCCTCAGATCCAGTGTCTCCTTGTGGATGGCATTCCTGTAGGGCTCTTCCTTTTCTTTCTAGCAGAGCTTAAACATAACAAACAAGAGCATGTTTATAGCAAGTTATAGAGCTCTAAGGAAAAAAAGTGTGTCGAAGGTTGCCAGTGAATGCTCATCGGCAGAAAAGAAATCAGGTGGGCTCTTGGTTTGTTTTTACTCTAAAAGCACTTTGGGACCAGAGAAAGATCAAACATATGTGGAATGCTATGAACTATTGAAAATGATGAGAATTTTGTAAGGCATTTGTAAACAAGATAAAGATATACAAATCATCTAAGAATGGATATGTGAAAAAAAGTCCTATGTTTGACATAGCAACAAAATATAAAATATACATAGCAATAAAGGTGCCAAGATACAGGACCTGTATAAAACCATAACATTGTTATTGAGACACATAAAGTGAGAGCTCAGAGTTGTTATTTTAAGCCCCTCTGTCCTGGCACACACTGTATCTTTCAATAACAATTTTACGGTTCCTTTATACATGTCGTATATCTTGGCATTTTGATTGCTATGTATATTTGAGAGGGGCTTAAAAATAACAAAATATAAATTTTATCAAAATTAATAGAAAAATCTACAATTTCCAGTAAAATTTTACAGGATTTTTTCTTTTAAGAATTAGAGAAAATGTTCTTTTAAGAATTAGAGAAAATGTTAAGTTTATATGGAAGGATAAATACCCATGAATAAAGGAGAATGTTGAAAAAGAAAACTAAAAGTCCTCTTAAGCATCAAGTAATACAACAATGCCACAGTAAACAAGTCAATGTATTGGCCAAAAAATAGAGTAAAAGTTCAGAAGAGATGACTTGAGAATCAAGGAGTAGAACCCAGTACACATGAAAATATGTATTATTTATCCAAAATATATGTATTGCATGTTGTCTATCTGCAAGACCATTTTGTTCTAGGCATGGCAAAAATTAAGTATGGCTACTTACAAGGGAGAAGGATAGATTATGTAATAAATAGAGCCAATGCAACTAATTGTTCCTGTGGGGAAAATAAAGTCAACCCTCTCTCACATTATGTTAAAAAATCAAGTGTCAAAGATAATTAACAAACATTGAGGACTCTCATGTGAATATAAATTGAGCACAAGTCAAAAATTTGTTTAATTCTTTAATGAGGGAACCAGCAGAATGGTGAGACAGGTTCAAAGAGTGTGTGGAGAACAGGGATATATCCAGTTAGTTGGGAAAGGCAGACTGAAACAAGCTTACTAAGTTCAAGACAAATCTGGTTACAAGGAAATAAAACTATGACTTATTTTCTCTATTGGATAAAAATAATTTGCATCTCTACTGGAGAAAAACCTATAAATTACCATGGAACGTCATAGACTCTGGGTCCTAATCAATAGTAAATAGTAAATAGCAAATAAAAAATAATGCACCTGCCATTCGGGGCAACATGAATGGATCTTGAGAGTGTTATGCTAAGTGAAATAACTCAGATGGAAAAGGACAGGAACCATATGATTTTGCTCATATGTGGGGTATAAAACAAAAAGCAACAAATGAACAAACAAACACCCCCCTCCAAATTTATAGATATAGACAGCAGAATGGTGGTTACCAGACAGGAAAGGGGTTGGGGGCGGGAGGCTGGAAATTGTAAAGGGGGTTAAACATATGATGATGGAAGGAAACTAGATTTCAGTTGGCAAGCGCAAAAGTGAGTGAGTATACAGACATCGTATTATAAAGCCGTACACCTAAAATTCTACATAATATTATTAACCAATGTTACCCCAATACATTTAATAATAAAAGATGATACATCTCCTTGTCTCCAGGACCCAGAGAACAAAATACCCTTTAATGGGCCTGTTAAACAATGCCCATCATTGACAATGAAAGGACATGCAGAACCCTTTTGCTGTATTTCCAAGTTTAAAATAGAAAAAGAAAAAAGTTTTTATATGATGAAAGACACTATAAAAGCCTAAAAAAATAGATTTGGAAAAATATAGAGTACGAACAGAGGATTAATGTAAAAAGGAACTAATAGATTGACAAGAAGTAAACACTTAGTGGAAAAATGAGCAAAGAATAGTAGGAGGCAATTCCTGAAAGAATGAAGATACTCAAACTCACTAGAGGCCAAAGAAATGTAAATGAAAATAACAAGGAAATAGCTGTACACCTCAGGGAATGCCAGAACTTTGAGTGACAGCCACTGCTGGTGGGCATGCAGGGAAAAGAGCAATCTCGTGCGCTGCAGGTGGAAATGTGAATTGTTACAGCCTTTTGGAAAATAAACCAGGAATATCTATTAAAATTAAAAATCCATATTTCCCTCCACCTAGTGTATCACACTTCTGAGAAACTATTTAAAGGAAAAGCACTGGTACTTAAGAATATATGATCAAGGATGTTTATTACAGCATTAACTAGGCAAAACCTGAGAGGAGATGAATGCCTGTCACTAAGGGAATGGTAAGTACATTGTGGAGTGTTCATACCATGTAGCATTATGCTTCCATTAGACACCAAAAAACCCAATTAGACCCATACCAGGTGAATGAAGGGATTTCCCTGAATTATCGTCACATGAGAAAAGCAAGATACAGAAAAGTGTATAGAACATGATCTCATCCTTATAAAACAAAAATGCACTCACTGCTACATGTTTATGTGTATACAGATGTTTATGTATAATTACACAAGCAAGAAGAGAAGTGCTTAAAGATAAATCTCTTAGGTAGTTAACATGAATAACAATGAGGGAGAGAGAAAACCAAATAAAACAGGAAAAGAAAATTTTTAAACACTATACTAGAAACAAGTCTAGTATGCTCACACCTGTGCATTTATGGAAAACCACGTATGTCTATATGTAAAAGGAAAATTTTAACAAAGAGTTCAGACTCTCAGGAGAGAAAAACTGGTGACACCGTAAGTACCATTAAAGCAAGAGTAAGGGCTGGCTGAGTGAAGGAGGAAGAGCTGCATAACTGTCAATGGCACTGGAAACAGACACTCTCTTGGTGTCCACAGAGGGATGCTGGGGAGCAGGACAACTCCTAGCTATCAACTTCATTAACCCTCACAAGCTGTGGTCTTGAAGCTTGGGCATACTCTTGGTTGTGTTACCTTTCCACTGGCCCCCAGTAAGAGTTTATACCCCCAGAGACTGAAGAGATAGGAATTCCTCTGCATAAAGAGATGGAAATCTTGAGGATGGGAGGTGGGTAGGGATTCTGAATGGGAGGAGTCATAGAGGAAGGAGGGACTGGGAGAGAGGATGGCTAAGCAGCTGGCAAAGTCACCAAAGGACGCAAATACAGGACTCCTTGACCTGATTCTAAATTCATATAATGCTCCCCTGCTGTGTGATGCATATATCTGTAAAGATAGCTGTGCACTACCAGAAAAAAGTGGTGGAAGCAGTTCAATGGATAACAGGTAGGGAAGTGGAGTGGAAGCTCTAGGCTGGCATTGACGGCCCTTTTATGTCTGAGTCTTAGAAGGTTAGGAGCAGGGCATACAGCAAAGTGAGTTCAAATTTCTTTGGGTGGAATGGGTTCTTTGTGATATCACTGTTTCTCCCTCCCTCCATCCTACCCTCCCTCCCTCCTCCTTTGCTCTCTCCCTCCCTCCCTCTTCCCCTTTCCCTTCCTTCTGTCCTTCCTGTGCCAGATACTATGATAGCACATAATCATAGGGCATAATCATGGGATATAGTAAATAATAAGGCACTATGGTTGCTGTGCTCTTGGTGTTTACACCCTGTCAGAGGAGACAAGTAATTATACCAACAGGGTTGTGATTGTGAGTACTGTGGAGAAGTGTATGGGTCTATGAGAGTTTATGACAGGGAAGCAGAGTGGAGGACGGGGGGTTGAGTGCCAAGGTTGTACCCCATGAACACCTCATCAGTCCTGTTTGCCAGCCATTCTACAGAGACTTTAAGAAAATGAGACATGCCCTGGCTGGTGTGGCTCAGTGGATTGAGTGCTGACCTGTGAACCAAAGGGTTGCTGGTTCAATTCCCAGTTGGGGCACATGCCTGGGTTGCGGGTTGAGTCCCTGGTTGGGGACATGTGAGAGGCAACCATGTATTTCTATTTCTCTCCTTCTCTTTCTCTTCCCATTCCCCTCTCTCTAAAAAGTAAATTAAAAAAGAAAAAAAGAAAGGGAGACAAAAAATTGGGAAGATGGGAGGGGCCCGGGAGGAAATAAATGGGTAGAGATGGAGTGGTGAGGTGTTTGAATGTTAAGAATGCTAAAGTTAAGTTCCAGTATTGCCGAGGACCACTCCCTCAGGGAAACAGTAGTGCCTTTAGGGTTGCCAGCTTTCGTTTACCTTTCCTGTACTTGGATTTGCTGGCCATGCCTTGTGGGAAGCAAGCTGCCATTGTTGAGCGCCCACGATGAATGTGCTAAGTGCTTCACTTCGGTTACCATGTTTATTTCTCACAGACAAGTCTATGAAGTACATATTGTTACCACTTATTACATGTGTAAAAATATAAAAAAACATAAATTATGCATGTTTCAAATCCTTTTTTGTTTGTTTTATTTGATTGCTTAGTTGGCCACTGGTCCTTTGCTGTGCCGATGGGTGAGAAGTGGAGGGAGAATTGAAGAGGCCACAATGAGTTGCACAATAAAGCATGCAGATACCCTGGGGGAAATATCCCCCCAGTGGGGAAGAACAGCTGGCCGCAATGCCAGGAAGCTAGATGGGCTGGGGATTCTGAGGAGGGCAGGAGATGAACTGCAGCAAGTACTGTCACACACAGGACTTGAAGAAAAGAGAGATGCCAAAGAGATTTTTAGGAACTCTGTGTTCTCTGCAGTGAAATACCCATTCCCTTTGCTTTCTATTACACAAAGTTGCCTTTCTTCAAGGGCTTCGAGTTTGTGATTCTTTAGAGTGCTGAGATGAATATACCTTAAATTGGGTCCATTAAGGCCAGGCTCACTCGGGTTTTGGATGGAAAAGGAAACTTAAGTGCAGGGGCTTAATGTTCCAGAAGTCGCTTTGCCACTCCACCTTTCAGCTTTTTCCCAGTAAAATGATTGGTGGGCTAGGTGATCTCCCAGATTTCTTTAAGCTCCCATTCTTTGGGGGAACAAGCTGCCTTCTTTTCACGATGGTTAGGCCAGTAGCTTCACATCAGTGAGGCCTCAGCGCTTTTCTGCTTTTTGCTTTCTTGTCAGCTGCTGCTGGGGGAGCTGAAAATAGCCCTGGATGCTGACTCTGGGAGGTGTTCCACCACAGTGGGCCTGGGAGCCAGGGGCCTGCCTCTGTTATCTTAATGTCAGGGAAAACAACTCTGAACGAGCTTTCTTCCCAGGAGACCCTCCACCCGCTAGGTGACCTGCTTGGGGCTGGAGGAGGCAGGCCCTGCATTTTACCATCTCCAGAGTCTTGTGGGGAAAAACCGCTGATTGCTGTCAAAGGCCCTTGACAACATTCCAATTTTTCTGTCCATCAAAACATAGACTACTCATTTTCTCATTAGGCTTACTTAAAAGAAACATTGCATTTCTGATTTTAAAATCACCACAGGCTTACTGCAGAATATAAAGTATACTAAAGAAAATTTTAAAATTTACTTTAATCTCACATTGAGAGATTATTGCTTTTAGAATTTGGTGTATACAGTTTCTGTCATTGTTCTCTGTTCAAATTTATTGCGTGTATTTATTTAACAAATATTTATTGAGCAGCTGTTATGTGCCAGCCTATGGCTGATAAAGCAGTGAATAAGGTGGTTTCCACCATAATCAAGTGAATATCAAGTTCATATTCTTATAACATGTTTATCATTCCTTAGATTTGGTTAATATCTTGCTATTTTTACTTAATATTGATCACTAGGGCACTCTAACAAGTCTTTATAAACATGAGTTATAAACCGCATGTGTGGCCTCGTAGGGATGCTCCTTCCTGTCTGAGCCCTTTGGTTGAATAGGTGGTGCTATTCTCTTGGTCACTGTTGACTTTTCCAGGAATGCACATCAGAGCCAGACTGGACCAAATAATACTTTTCTCCAGGAGTTTTGAACATGGAGCCAGTGGGAGTAACTTGCATTTTTAGCCTGGGAATAGAAATAGGAGAAATCGGATGGTTCCACAGTCAGAGCTCTTGTCAAGCTGGGATAGGAGAAAGTGAGACTGGAAGGTAGACACTGGCAGAAGTGTGTGTGTGTGTGTGTGTGTGTGTGTGTGTGTGTGTGTGTGTGTAAGAGAGAGAGAGAGACAGAGAGAGAGAGTGGGACCAAAAGTTTGTGTTATCCCAAAGCCACTATTGAAGCCCAGTGTGATGATATTATTTGGA
>PVKM010041064.1:0-13458 GCA_004027735.1 Carollia perspicillata
AGTATGAAGGCAAGAAGAGGTCATTGTCTGTTTTCTAAGCTCTCCCCTCACAGAGCAGGTAAGCTGGTGCCATATTGAGACTCCATCAACCTGGCTAACCCTGTTTGGCCTACCTTGGAGATCCCAGAGACTCTGCCCCACTCATCTTACAGTCCCACCCAACCTGCTTTCCCATATGAATGACTGGTCTTGGCTCATGCTTCACAACTTCCTAATTCCTATCAAACAAGTAACAGCAGGCTTCCATGAGCCCCAGGCCCTGGACTAGCAGCACCTAGCCTAGATTCACAGCTTGGCTTTGTCCAGGAATCTCCAAGCTCAGCATAAGTAGCAGCCACCTCATGTTGCTTTATAGCTCAGGCAGGGTGCCCTGGGCAAAACATAGTCGGGGGCTGACCTTGGCGTACAGCACCCTGGAAACCCCTGGGCCAGAGCACCCAGGAGACAGCTACAGACCATGTCAGAGCATGACCACCCTACCCCTGCACAGCTGATCCTTCACAGATGACAGATTGGTGGTCAGTGGTTATAGCTAACCCTTGCAGCTGGCTGGCCTGGGTAAATCCCTTCCATTGATCTGCTGACAGCAACCAAGGCTCAAGTATAAGAGGAGGGTGAACTCAGCCCACATGAAGGGTGCACCTTGAGTACCCAGCTTGGGTATAAGGGTGCCTGTGCCACTGGTCCCTACAGGACATGTAGTACATTAGGCCACACTACCAAGGCACAGAGTCAGAGCAGCTCTACCTAATACATAGAAACAAACACAGGGAGGCTGCCAAATTGAGGAGACAATGAAACATGGCCCAAATGAAAGAACAGATCAAAACTAGAAAAAAAGAGCTAAATAAAATAGAGATAAGGAATATATCAGATGCAGAGTTCAAAACACTGGTTATAAGGGATGCTCAAGGAACTTAGTGAGGACCAACAGCATAAAAAGATCCAGTCAGAAATGAAGGATACACTACTTGAAATAAAGAAGAATTTACAGGGAAACAACAGTAGAGTGGATGAAACCAAGAATCAGATCAATGATTGGGAACACAGGGAAGCAAAAAATAACCAATCAGAACAAGAAGAAAGAAGAATAAAAAAAAATGAAGATAGTATAAGCAGTCTCTGGGACAATTTCAAGCAGTCCAACATTTGCATCATAGGGGTGCCAGAAAGAGAATTAAAGAGCAAGAAATTGGAAATCTATTTGAAAAAAATAGTGAAAGAAAATTTCCCTAACTTGGTGAGGAAATAGACATGCAAGTCCAAGAAGCACAGAGAATCCCAAACAAGATTGATGCAAAGAGGCCCACTCCAAGACACATCATAAATAAAAAGCCAAAGGTTAAAGATAAAGAGAGAATCTTAAAAGCAGCAGGAGAAAAGAAGTTAGTTACCTTAAAACTATCAGCTGATTTCTCAAAAGAAACTTGGCAGGCTAGAAGGGATTGGCAAGCAATCAAAGTCATGAAAAGCATAGACCAACAGCCAAGATTGCTCTCCCCAGCAAAGCTCTCATTTAGAATGGAAGGGCAGAATAAGAGCTTCCCAGATAAGGAAAAACTAAAGGAGTTCATCATCACCAAACCATTATTATGTGAAATGTTAAAGGGACTTATTTAAGAAAAAAAAGAAGACCAAAATTATGAACAATAAAATGGCAAAAAAAAATCTATCAGCAGCTGAATCTATAAAACAAACTAAGCAAATAAGAAGAACAGAGATGGAATCATGGATACAGAGAGCATTCTGATGGTTGCCAGATAGGAGGGGGTGTGGGGAATGGGTGAAGAGGTGAGGGGATTAAGAAGTACAAATAGGTAGTTACAGAATAGCCATGAGGATGTAAAGTACAGTATAGGAAATGGAGTGGCCAAAGAACCTATGCATGACCCATGGACATGAACAATGGTGTGGGGATTGCCTGAGGGAGTGGGGGATGCAAAGGAAAAATCAGGACGCTATAATAACATAATCAATAAAATACAAATTTAAAAAATGTATTAGGTTAAGTGTTTTACAACTATTATAGAATATCTTTATATCTTGGATAAAACAATTGTTCTAAAGGAAAAGCTCTATTGAATAAAATCAATAAAACCAACTACATCAGAATAAAATTTTGTAGGTCAAAAGACACTATACTTAAGACAGAATAACATATTTCAGCACATAAATGTTTCTATGCAGAATACACATATAAATTACTGAAATAAATTAATGAGACAAACAACCCATAGAAATGTGACCAAGGATATGAATAGACAAACTATTTCAGTGGCAAAAACATGAAATGCCAGTTACCATAGATGTTCAAACTTTCTGGAGATTACAGAAATGCAAAGTAAATAAAAATGAGATATGCTATAGGTGTCAGGCTGACAAACATTAAAGAAATTAAATCATGGGCTGGGTATATGGAAAAAATGAATCCACTTGTATACTTGAAACACAACTTTTGGAGAACAAATTAAAAACATCTATTAAGTTTTTTTTAACATGAGCGTTTTCTATGACCCAGCAGTTCTGTTAATCTACCCAGGAGATCCCCTCACTCAAGTGCAAAAGGAGACTGGTACAGGAATGTTCCTTGTAACCACACAAAAATGGAAACCACCAAAATGTCCACCAAAAGAATGGTTAAATAAGATGTGCTACTTTATTAGTTAAATAAGATGTGCTACTTTATTTGCACTAACATGCAAGAGTGAAAAATAATGGGGTATGCCTAAAAATTATTACAAAATTATCTTCAATACAGTGTTGGCATGAAAAGACAAAGTTGCAGAATAAGATATATTCCAATTTCCTTTAAACACATGCACATAAAAAAATAAAACAATATTTTTCTATGGCACCAGACATGTGGAGCTCTTTAGCCTTATCCATATATAGCGTTTTTTAATCTTTAATGTTGTTTTTTCCATTAACATTTCATATGTAGTGTTTTATTAATTTTTTCCTCAAGGTAAAAATCACATTTAATTGTATAATTGAAAGTTAATAAAAATGAAAATATATTAGACTAAGTTGACTCCTTCCCAAACTAGAGGGTTTCAGCTACTCTAAATTAACAAAGAAATGAGAACATCTGAGAACAATGTTATTACAGGTGGTGGAAAAACTTAGCTTGGGTAACTGCAGACATTTTAATACATTCAGGGAGCTGATACTCTGCTGCAGAGCCATCTTTTCCAAGCAACAAATTGGACAAAAATGCAAGTACTGTATTTGCCAGCATACAGCCAATATACGAGTATAAAACCAACCAGGTTTTGATAGTAAAATATGAAAGTGCAGTTGCGATTATAACTTAAGCTCTTTATTGGAAGAAACCTGCTTTTAGACTCGTTTCTCCCGTTTCCCAATTAACAGGGGCCACAAAATAGATAGGCGAGCACCGCCCTCTAGTGGCCGTGGTCCACATTGCAGAGTTCGTCTGGGCACTCTTTTGTCTCCCAAATCTCAAACCAGAGGTTCTGTGTTTTGGATATCCCTTAAAAGTAAAATGTTTTAGAAATTCAAGAGGCCCACATAGGATTATACATTTTTAAATTCTGACAAGTAAACATTTTTTTAAAAGCCTACCTTCTACCAGTTTGTAAAGGAACAGATATTAAAGCCAAAAATTCAGAGAGGCCATAAACTTAAATAAAGGGATTGTTGTGAAAAAACAGTTGAAAATTGCATATGCATTTCATACATATATAAATTAATAAACTGTAGATATAAATATAATGAACTGTATTAATAATTGAGATGGTTAATTTTATGTGTCAACTCAATCGGTCCACAGGGTGGATGCCCAGATAAGTGGTTAAGCATTATCTCTGAGTGTTTCTGTGAAGGTGTTTCTGGAAGAGATTGGCATTTCAGTTGGTAGACTCAGTAAAGAAAATTTCTCTCCCCGGTGTGTGTGGGCCGCACCCAACGTACCAAGGGCCCAAATAGAAGAAAAAGACTGAGGAAGATTGGGAAATGCACAACCATGGCTCAGGATGGTAGGGGCCCCTGCAGTACCTGTGCTTGGGGAGTTCGCAGGGGTCCATTTTGCAGTGGGCCAAGGAAAGCCTTTCATGGGGAGGCACCTAATAGGAGGGGGAACAGAGTTGCCATGACATTGCGCCAGGGGGCTGCTGGAGGAGGCTGCTGGCTGCTCTGTGTTGCTCTCCACCAACTGTTGCAGAGCTGGGTGCTGGAAAAGCTATTCAGGCACCTGGAACCAGGGTTGAAGACTTCTTTCTCCTACTATGTTTCTCCGGGAAAAATATTTATTTTTTAAAAAATATTTTATTTATTTTTAGAGATGGTAAGGGTGGGAGAAGAGAGGAAAACACCCATGTGTGGTTGCCTCTTGCATGCTCTCTACTGGGGGCCTGGCCCATAACCCAGGCATATGCTCTGACGGGGAATCGAACCCATGACCCTTTGGTTCTCAGGCCAGCACTCAATCCACTAAGCCACACCAGCCAGGGATCCTGGAAAAATATTTAAAGGGTTCATCTTTATTTTTCCAAAGCATACAATGAAGAGTGGATTTGGAGCTGATAGGCAATAAATCAATACCTCACATAACTGGCATAGGAGGATGTGAAAAGTGGGCTTTCATTTGTGAAATTAATGCTAGACAAGACTTGGAAAGCAGATTTTTAAGCTATTCTCTCCCTTACATGAACAGGGTATGAGGATCCAGTGAAGCTTTCACTCTTAGGGATGGTCTGTCAACTGTAATGCCGACCGCTCTCGATAGGGAAAGAAAATTCTGTTTCTGTAATGTTTCTCTCTGCTTTGAGAAAATCTTTCATGTACTGGGCTGGTAGGTGCATCTAAGAGGACAGAGAGCTGGCACATTCCTGAACTTACCGTTTTACAGGTCGTATGATCCCTACTTCCTAATGAATGTTTTAAAGTAAATGTCTGTGTGACAAGATTTGGCTTGAGACTTTGCTTTTATTGTAACCTAGTCATGAAGTTGTGGGGCTTAGTTAACCATGACTAAGGCAAAGATTTGGGTGGTGGTCATCATCTACCAAAAACAACCTAAGAGTTGTGCAGGACTGTTTTGGGTTAGCTTTGGCTGCTTGGGTCCCTCAGCAGCACAGGCGCCCAGGCGGTCTGCCACCTCTGGACCTTTGTCCTTGCTGTACCTCTTATCTAAGAACACTCTTCCCAGGATGTCTGATGGCTCCCACTTTCATTTCTTCATGCCTTGGCTCCTTAGATGTTAGTTGTATCCTCTGAGACCTAAGAACTATGACACCAAGTAAGAATTAAATGGGCAAGGATGTTATTAGGGAAAATGCTCTGTAAGAGAAAAGGGAGGTGGGGCAGAGCCTGGGAAAGCTGGGAGAGCCATTAGGCCTTGATGCAAGTCTGACTCTTAAGTGAGGGAGAGAGAGGGGGGAGGGTGGGTAAAAGTGTCCTGGAGTGCAGTGATAGCCTACGGAAGGCTCGGCAAGGCCGCTGGGGAGTTCTCTAGCCCGAGCTGACCATTAGAAGACCAGGTCTGCCTGAGTGTACATTCCTGCTTATTCCTGCTTCACTCACTGAGTCACTGGGAGCAGTCCAAGGGAAGCAAGACCTCAGTGTAAACAGAGAGCAGAGCTCAGAGCCCATCAGACAGGTCATCTCACAGCTTTGGCTGATTATGCTCTCTGTAGTTGGAGGCCCTTGAGGAGCAGTTTCATGGCTACCACATTTTATCAGTCAGTTTTCCCTCATCACCCTGTATAAAACAGCCCCACAGAACGGTAAAACATCAACCACATTTCTCCACAGCACAGTAAAAACATGTTTCACAGACTGAATACAAGGCACATTCCAGAACAACAAAGTAACTGGTCTTGGGAGTACATTAAAACTGGATTAGTTGTAGGTATCAAGCAACATAAAGAGAACGAGAAAAGAGGAAGCAAGGGAAGGAAGAAATAGTTTGACCCAGCATTCAGGACTAGGATTTGGGAACGCTGTCACGGATTATAATGGGCTGCAAGATTCTACAGGCTGTAAGTCCAAACACCTGATTCATGAAAAAAAATTCATTTCGTGTATTAATTTTTTTACCTTATTTTGGAGGTGAGATCCAGAGAAGGGAGACAATTTCCCAATACCATGCAGCAAGCAAGTCAGTAGCAGAGTCGGAAGTAGAACCCAGGTCCCTATACTCGTGGGTCCTTCTTTCATGAGGGAGTCCTCCCTTCTTCAGGTGGCACACTAAAGCCTAGTACAAAACTGTTGAGGATGAGCTGAATAAACTGAAGACCCTGACTTCATGGAACTTCAAAGGAGATGCTGGAATTGAAATTTAGAAAATGATTAGGAGTTTGCCAGACATCTGCAGGGAGGGGAGGCAGTGGGCAAGCCATTCGAGCCAGTGGGCAAAGTAAGGAGGCCTGAAACTGCCCTAGGTTTCAAAAATTACAAGTAGAACTGTAGTAGAAATTTAAAATATAGATAGAAACTGAAGCTGACACTCTGCATCAGCCCCTGCTGACTCCCTGCTGGCTTCCCGGCTTCAGACTATCACCTGTTGGCTAGTTAGTTGATTCCTTGCTCCCGGCCCTGGGCGCTCTCCTGCTGTGCCTTTGTCCTGGGTCCGGGACCACTTCCCTTGCTTTCATGTGTCCTTGGCTTTCACAATTACATATCTCCTGCTTGTATCACGAGATCTCTCCCCTCCCCACTTTGTTGCAATGTATTTAACCCCCACCTGACCCCTCCTCAGTGCCCAGAATTTGGAAGCTGTCTCCTCTGGGCCCACGCGTGTAATAAAGGCTTACTCCGTCACCCCATACCGTGTAAGAGCTTGCTTTTCCGTAACAGAACCACCCGACTCACGGGGAGTGACAGGCTAAGGGGTCAAGGTGACCTGAGAGGAGGATGCACTGAAGACAGCTGGGAATCCCTGCAGGCTTTGGGGCAGCGGCAATGCTAAGAGCTACATTCTATCTCACGGTGACTGGAGCACGGGCTGCGTGGCCTGGTAGCTCACGGAAGCAGCAACTAGGTAAGATGATGAGGGCAGTGGCAAAGGGAAAAAAACCGAGTAGAGGAGAGCACTACACTGGAGTTGCAGAGAGTGGGCCACCCCTTAAGTTTTACCTCTGCTGATTGCTAAGAAGTGGAGGTCCTTGCAACCCAATGAAAGCGCGCGCCGGAGCAAATGCTCAGCAAACGAGCACTGTGTGGGAAGGGAAGTGAGTTCAGGCCACCTGATGGAGCTCGGACAAAGGTCGTGCACTAGGTGGGCAGGGCCAGGACCGAGTGTCTACGGTCCGTTCTTTTGGGGTCCGGAGTACCCGGCTCCATCCAGCCCTCCCACCAGCCTGGGCCCTTGGCTGCCCTCAGCACCTTTGCCTTCAGCCAGTAGTAAAAGTGGTTGCAGGCTTTTCCGCCGGGGAGTGGGGTCAAAGGTCAAGCAAGATGGCGGCGCCCAGGAGCTGCTGAGGCATGAGGCAGAAGATGGGAAAGGCGGCGCTGGCGGCGGGGGCTCGGCTGGGGCGCTGGCTAAGCCGGCCGGGGCCGGGGCTGGGGCCATGGCGAGGCCACTGGACAGCGGCCAGCCGCTCGCGGAGCCGGCGTGAGGCGGCAGAGGCCGAGGCAGACGCGCCCGTGTTCCAGTACGTGGGCGAGCGCGCGGCTCGCGTCGACCGCATCTTCGTGTGGGGCTTCAGCTTCTCCGGGGCGCTGGGCGTGCCCACCTTCGTGCTGCCCAGCTCTGGACCCCAGCCCCGCGCCGGCTTGCGGCCCCGCCGCAGGATCCAGCCCGTGCCCTACCGCCTGGAGCTGGATCAAAAGGTGCAACCTCTTCCCCCTCGGGAGGCTTTTGGCCTTTTTTGAGATGTTGGCAGCACTGGGTGGTCCAACTACGGGGAGGACGACCCCGGAGCGGACAGCAGACCCAGGAGGGGAAGGCGTTAGGGGCGCTGCCAGTTCTCACCGAGTGGCTGAAATGTGCTAGGCGTTGTCGCCCGCTCTTGTCATTTGCACATCATCCCAGGAAACCGAGTTGTCTCCACAGTTACAGAGAAGGAAAGGGAGGCTCAGAGAGGTTAAAGGACAGATCTCACAGCGGGTAGGTGGGTGCACGTACAGTGGGTTCTCCCTGGGGCCAGTGAGACTCCCAAAGTTCCGTTGTTAGGAAAGGCGACTTTAAAGGTCAGAGAAAATGGGCCGGCTGGAGTTGATGAACAACTCCGAAAGGAAGGATTAACTGGAGCAATAATAACAGGAATCGGAGAGGAAGGGTGAGCAGCCTGAGCGCACTAGAATGGTTTGCACACGAGTCCTCTGACTTGATCCAGATTGGAAAAGGTCACAGCAAAGGACAGTTTCAGCCAGGCGGTTGTCTCGGGAGCCAGCACTTGGAGAGCAAAAATAGGTGTTTAGGGGTGGGTGGCTGTGGAAGTCTCGGTGGGTGATGAATAAAAAGCAGATTTGACTTATTTGGCTCCTGACTTCTGTCAAGGATAACAAACGATCTTTTAACTGAAAAGGGGAGGTCAAGAGAAACCGGGAATTTAAGTTCAAGGTGATGAAAAGTTGGGTTGTTTACTTCTTAGGATTGAGTTGTAAGATTTATTAATGTATTCTGGCTGTAGGTCCTTAATCATATATATGATGATGCAGATACTTTCAGCCAGTTTGTGCCTTTTCTTTTCTTTTTTAAAATTAACAGTGACCTTTGAAGAGCAAGTTTTTAATTTTGAGGAAATTAAGTTGATCGGTTTTTCTCCTGTGGATCATGCTTTTGGTATCATATCTAAGAAATCTTTGCCTAATCCAAGCTCACAAACATAATTTTCCTGTTTTCTTCTAGGAGATTTTTAGTTTTAGTTCCTATATTTAGGTCTGTGATCCGAACATTTAAGTTGATTTTTTTTGTATGATATGGGATAAGGTTTTATTTGTGTGTGGGAAATGTAAGTCTTCCAGATTTTTTTTTTTAAATTTATTTTCAGAGAGAGAGGAAGGGAGGGAGAAACAGGGAGAGGAACATCAATGTGTGGTTGCCTCTCACATGCCCCCTGCTGGGTACCTGGCCGGCAGCCCAGGCATGTGCCATGACTGGGAATTGAACTGGCAACCCTTTGGTTTGCAGCTGGCATTCAATCCACAGAGCCACACCAGCCAGGGCTGTAGTTGTATTTCTTGATGCACTGGTCTTTTTTATCGTTATAAAATGTCTTCTTTGTTTCTAGTAAGATTTTTTTTGTTTTCAATTTTGTTTTGCCTGATATTAGTGTAGCTGCACCAGCTCTCTTATCATCACTGTTTGCTTCTATCGTTTGCTAACCTTTTACTTTGTGCTTGTTTGTACCTTTGAGTCTGAGTCTAAATGTGTCTCTTTTGGCTGCATACAGTTAGGTCCCGTTTATTTTCTTTTTCTTTTTTATCTGTTCTACTAACTTCTGCCTTTCAATGGAGTGCTTATCCATTTGCATTTAATGTAATTTACTGAAGGTAGGCTATGTGTCTCCCATCTTGTTATTTGTCTGATGTCTTTTTTATTTCTTTGCCCCTCCGTTTTCCCCTTCTTTTGTGTTAAATAGCTATTTCATAGCGTACCATTTGAATTCCCTTGTTATTTCTTTATTACCCCCTTATTTCTTTTACTATGTTTTTTAAAGTTTTTTTTTTAATGGTTTCCCTTGGGTTACATTTTAACTTAAAACAATCTAATTTGGGTTAATACTAAGTTAATGTCAGTACTATACAAAAACTTACTTTTTTTCTAGCTCCAACCCTTCCTGCTCCTCTAGTGTGCTATTATTGTCATAAATTACATTTATAATTATTGCTTTATGCTGCTTTCTTTAAAATTAGGAGAAAAGTTAGAAACAGAAAATACATCTATACTGTCTTCTATATTTTCGTCCATTAAAACTGTGTTTACTTACGAACGCAGTGGCTTTCACCAGTGCCCTGTATTTCTTCTTGTGGGTTTGCGATGCTGTCCAGTGTCCCTTTGTTTCCGACTCGGACTCCCTCCAGTGCTCCTTCTCTGTCGGGTCTGCTGGCAATGAATTCTTTCCATTGTTGCATATTGGGTAGTAGCTTCATTTCTTCTTTCTAAAGTTATTTTTTTTAAATAGTTTTATTGATATATAATTCACAACCAAACAATTCACGCATTTAAAGTGTGCAGTCCGTGGCTTTTGGTATATTACAGATTGTTAGTTTCTAAAATGATGGTAAGAATATATAACAAAATTTTCTATTTTAACAATTTTAAGTGTAACTGATTGACATTAATTTCTTCAGTGTTGTACAGCCATCACCAGTATTTATTTCTGAAACTTTTCATCACTTACACAGAAACTCTGTGACTGTTAAGCAATAACTCCCCGTTTTTCCTACTCCCAGTCCCCAGTAGTTGCTAATCTGCTTTCTGTCTCTGTGAGTTCGCCTATTACAGATATTTCATGTAAGTGAAATTGTACGATATTTGTTCTTTGGTGTCTAGCGTATTTCACTCAGCATAATTTCTACAGGGTTCATCCATATTGTAACATGTAACAGACACTCATTCCCTTTTACCACTGAATAATATCCCGCTGTGTGTATACACCACATTTTGTTTACCCATTCATCTGTCGCTAGACATTGGGTTGTTTCTACCTTTGGGCTGTTGTGAATATGCTGCAGTGAACATTGGTGTACAAGCATCTCAGTCCCTGTGTTCAATTTTTTTTGGTGTATGTACATAAAAATGGAATTGCGGGGGCATGTGGTAATTATATTTTTAACCTTTTGAGGAACTCTCAAACTACTTTCCACAGTGGCTGCAGAACTTCACTTTCCCACAAGTAATTTCCCTACATCCTAGCTAACAACTTCTTTTTATTTTATTTTATTTTTTAATGTTTTATTTATTTATTTTTAGAGAGGGGAAAGGAAGGAGAAAGAGTGGGAGAGAAACATCAATGTGTGGTTGCCTCTCATGTGTCCCCTACTGGGGGCCTGGCCTGCAACCCAGGCATGTGCCCCGACCGGGAATTGAACCACTGACCCTTTGCTTCACAGGCCTGTGCTCAATCCACTGGGCCACACCAGCCAGGGCTCATTTTATTTTTAAACAGCCACCCTTGTCATCTGTTATTTTTTTTGTAAAGGTTTTATTTATTTACTTTTAGAGAGAGGACAAGGGAGGGAGAAAGGGAGGCAGAGAACCAGTGGTGTGTGAGAGAAACATCCGTTGGTTGCCTCTCGTGTGTGCTCCAACCGGGGATGGAACCTGCAGCCCAGGCAAGTGCCCTGTCTGGGAATTGAACCACTGACCTTTTGCTTTGTGGAAGGACACCCAACCAACTGAGCCACACCCGTCTGGGCACTCTGTTATATTTTTCTTCATTCTTTTCCTGTTTCGCAGACTGGATAAATCTCGATTGGCCTATCTTCAGGTTTGCTGTAATCTAATAAGAGCTCAGCTAATGAATTCTTAAATTCAGTTACTGTACTTTTCAACCTCAGAATTTCTATTTGGTTCTTTTTTTAATAATTTCTATCTCTTTATTGATATTCTGTTTGGTGGGACATTGTTTTCATACTGTTCTTTAGTTTTTCACATGTGGTTTCTCTTAGTTCTTTGACTGTATTTAAAACAGTTGACTTTGAAGTCTTTGTCCTAAGTCCAACATCTGGGATTCCTCAGGAACGGTTTTTGTTGACTGCTTTTCCCCTCTCCTGTGGAAGGGCAATAATTTATTGTTTCCATTGCTTGTGTTTTTTCTTGTTGTTGAAAACTGCTCATTAAAAATGATACAAGGTGGCAACTCTGGAAATAAATATTCCTACCACTCCAAGGTTTGTTGTTGTTGCTGTTTATTGTCCGTTTAGTGATTTCTTTGAACTAATTTGGTAAAGTTTATGTTCTTTGTCGTGTGTAGGCATGGTTGTCTCTGTTCAGTTAGCTTAGTGGACAGCGAGTAATTGGACAGAGATTTCCTTAACTGCCTATAAACAATGAATCGCTCCATCTTTGCTAAGGGGTCAGGCCAGATAAAGACAGCCTTGCAAGTGGGGCCTTCAGGGAACCACCAGATAGTTCAAATGAGAATTCTCTGGGAATGGGGCTTTGAGGCTCCAGTCCTATTCTGCCGCCTTCGGTAGCTGCCAGATTTCTGATTTCCACCGTGGTTGTGAGCTGTTGGTTTTCAAGGGCACTGCAGCGCTGCAGAGAGGTGAAAGGGAATCCAGGGCAAGTTAAAACATGCAGATCCTGCTGTTCTTGCTGAGATTCCGCTGCTTTTCTTGAGTAAACACTCTTCAAATTCCTCTGAGCCTTTGGTACATTTCTAGAGCTCTGAAGAGTTGACCCTGACAATATTTGCCAGTGTTTTCACTGATGTTAGTCAATCCATGTCTTTTTAATGTAATTATTGATCATGTGGATTATACCTGCCATTTGCTGTCTTTTTTGTTCCTCTTTTCTTCCTTTACTGCCTTTTTTTGGTGTTAAATAGGTATTTTTGTAGTAGACCTTTTTATTTCCTTTATTGGGTCTTTTACTATATTTTTTGAGTTCTTTTTTTTTAGTGGTTGCTCTAACCACTGCATGTTACATTACAACATGTGTCTTAATTTATCACAATCTACTGTAGGTTAGTAGTGACCTAATTCTTAAAAATTATAATAACTTTCTTCCAACATAGCTTTATTTCCTCCTTTCTTTTTTGTAGTTACTGTGATATATATTATATCTTTTTATGTTTTAAGCCTACGGTAAAATTCTGTAATTGTTGTTTTACGCAGTTGTCTTAAATCATTTAAGAGAAGAGAAAAATATATTTGTACAATGTTTTATAATTACCTGTGTAATTACTTTCACTGGTACTGTTTATTTCTTCTTGTAACTGTTAGTCATCGTCTGCTGTCATTTCCTTTCAGCCTGAAGTATTTAAAAAAATGGAGATGGAATTGACATATAACATTGTGTAATTTCAAAGTGTACATGTATTGACTTTTGATATATTTATGTATTGCAATAAGGTTGCCAACAATGCATTAGCTAACACATCTGCTGTATCACAGAATTGGTTTTTTTAAATTTTATTTACTGATTTTAAAGAGAGGAAGGGAGGGTGCAGAGAGAGAGAGGAATTGGTTTGTTGTTCTACGTATTTATGTGTTCATTGGTTCATTGTTACGTGTTCCCTGACCAGAGATGGAACCTGCGGCCTTGGCGTATTGAGACGATGCTCTAGCCAGTTGAGCTACCTGGCCGGAGCTATTATTTCTTTTCTGTGGTGAGAACATTTAAGATCTAGTCTTGTCGACTTTGAAGTGTATTGTCCATCATCACTAATGACGGAAGCACTTGAGGGTATGTGATGGCAGGTCTCCCAGCAGCAAACTCTCTGTCTATGGGAGTGTCTGTGTTTCATCTTTGTTTTCTAAAGATAGTTTGGTTGGGTGTGGAGTTCTTAGTTGGCAGTTTTTGTCTGTCAGTACTTTGAAAGT
>PVKM010041065.1:0-13255 GCA_004027735.1 Carollia perspicillata
ATGTTCATTGCAGTAATATCTATCATAGCAAAACTATCCAACAGTAAGAAAATGGCTATTTAAATTATGGTAGATATAATGGAATGCTAAAATGTAATCATAGATGTACATCTTTTGATAAGGAAAGGCAGACACAATATATTGCTTAGTAAAACTAAGTATACAGAAATAAAAAATAGATTATTATCTTAATCATATAAAGCCAACCCCAAGGGTTTCTCTACTGTATGATTTCACTTACCTAACATTCTTGAAATGACAAAATAATAGAAATGAAGGGCATATTAGTGGTTGCCAGGAGTCAGGGATGAGAGGTGATTTTAATGTTCATCACAGCTGTGTTCATAATAGCCAAAACCTGAAAACAACCCAAATGTCCATCAACAGAAGAATGAATGAACATATTGAGGTTTATCCAAACAAATAGAACACCACTCAAAAATGAGAAAGGACCACTGATACACACAACATAGATGGACCTCAAAAACATTGTTATGTGAAAGAAGTTACACATCTATTTATGTGAAATAGAAACTGGGTTTTATTTACGTGAAATCCAAATAGAGGCAAAATTAATCTTTAGAAACATCCAGGGTGGGTGTGGGGGACTCAAGAGTAGAAACGGGTTTATGGGAACTTTCATAAATGATTAAATTATCCACATCTTTTGGGGGCAGTGGTTACATAGGTCTACATAATTGTCAAACTCACTGAATTGAACACTTACGATTTATTCTGTTTATGTCATGTATATATTCATTTTTTTTAAATGTGAGTGACAGGTTAGATCGAGTGCAATCTCAGTATGACTTCACCTTGGTGTTTCCACGCTAAGAGTTGAGATTGTTGCCTCCCTAGGTGTCCTCCAGGATTTGGATAACTCCATGTTCACCCCACAGCTCTTGAGTTACTCATTTACTCAGTAAACATTTCTTGAATCCTTATTATGTGTCAGACACCATCGTAGGCATGTTCTTCCCTCCCCCCGATATTTCAGCGTTGGTGGAATCTGGAGGGGCAGCATGTTTGGGAGCAGTGTCCTGGCTGTCCTGACCCAAATCATCCTCCCAGACTCAGAAGAAAAGACTGAAGGCATCAAAAGAGCAGAAATCGAGGGCTGACAACCACGTGTTGCCCCAGGTCCTTTCGTGTGACTAGGGATTAACTAGACATATGTTAGTAAGTATATTACCTTCCTCCGTATTACATGCAGTGACTGACCACACCCACTAGTCCTGTAGCCTCTTTAAAAACACAACCAAGGTTCTACATAGGACTCCTGGCCTGGAGAAGGATGTCAAAGATACCAGGTCCTGATGTGGAAAGAGAGAATGAAATTTTCAAAAGCTTCTTTGCTTCATCTCTCTTCTCCCCCTTTTATTTACCTTTCCTTGTTTTCTTTCAATTTTTTTTCCTTCCCAAAACAAATTTATGCAACCTCTCATTTCCTGTCTTGTATTTAAAACATTTTCAATATCATAAACTAGAATCTTATATAAAGTTGTAAATGCCCCTTACAGGGCTTTACTCCCTTAAAAGAAAGCACTGACATGTGAAGCCATTTCTTAAGTAAATAAAACCATACAAGAAGAGTCCCAATGGGAAAAGGAAGTACAAAATACAAATTTGAGAAATACGACAAATCAGGGAAAGTATAGGTGAGGAGAAATGGTGACCTTCCATCAAAACTTCAAACGAGAAACGAAAAAGGGTAAAAACTATTAATGTCAATAAGTCATCCACCGGAATGGCAGCAATAGGATGTATTCACATAGCATGGAATAATTCTAAGCTTTAGAAGCAGAGGTCACATCTAACAACAACAAAAAAAGCTGCCAATGAAAAATACAAGCCTAATATTATCAGTAATTTCAATGGGTACATGTAAAATCAGATATCATTAAAGTTTCAGGAAATAAACACCAGGAAAAAACATGCCAAGATATTATTACAAGCAACTGTTTCTTGACACTTGGCTGATTCACAAATTTGGCAGGTAAGTGTCCCTAGAGGACATGGCACAGGGTCTTAATGAGTTGCTTTGGTGATTAGACAATAACTGAATCACAAGCAGAATCTAAATTTTCCAGCTATGGGTATAGTGACCCAGCTCCAGACCTCAGAAATATATCCTGCACTTTAAAAGATACCTTTCAATTTACGAGTTCTCCAAACTATTTCATGGGTCATCTTCCGCTAACAGCAGCTTAAATATCACTTCCCATGACATCAAACTCGCCGCCCTTCAAAGCAATACATGTTTGATCTTTGTTGCTTCGTTTTTCATTTGACTCCGAGGTCATTTAATCTTGAATTTTTGAAATAATTTTGTGCTGTTAGGATTCATGCCACGAATCCAGAAAAGACGAATCGGCGTATGATTTTTAAAGGAAAAAATCAGAAGTTTATGTTTTAATATGTGGAATACAATAAAGCTGTTTGCAGATCATAATATGAGTATTGATTTATGGATTAGATGTTGTAGATAATTGTGCAAAGAGCTCAGAGGCCCCCAAATCATTCTATAGGAGGCAAACTGTTTCTTTAGAGTCCTCTTGGCGGTGCCCAGCAGGAGGTCATACCCTGAAGAGGGACGGAAAGCTCGCCTTAATAAACTCACTATTTCACGTACATCAAGATGGGATTATTTAATTTAACAGGAAACACACATTATGATAATATAGGAAGGTACCACCACCTGCGATACTGAGAGTGTTACCACTCAACTGACTGAATGGAATTCTGGCCCATGCCAAACGGTGCCAGCCTGTAACGATGGTGGCATAATTTTGAGACTGATGTGCCACGGAAAACCCAGATTAATTTCATTTGTCCCTAAGGGTTCTTCTCTTTCTCTCTTATCTATAAACACAGAAAGTATTAAGAATCATCATCCCAAAATTGATTTACAACATTTGTGAGAGATATCAACGTTACGTCAACAAAGTTCATAAATCCATCAAAGTTGTTGATGTGAGTAATTTAAGAAAAAAGAAAGGAGCTGTAATAATACCAGGGTTATCACTTGTATATATGTGAGTCAGTTCAGCACTATCTTATTTATTGTGTATAATGTATTTTCATTGATTATTGGGAAATAATCGGTTTCTTAATAGTTTTCTATTTTAAAAGTCCGTACTTTGTAAACTCGAATAAAAAGGGAAAGACATGGCTATATAAGAATGGCCAGAGCCCTGGCTGGTGTAGCTCAGTGGGTTGAGCACGGGCCTGCGAACCAAACAACCGCAGTTCAATTCCCAGTCAGGGCACATGCCTGGGTTGCAGGCCAGTTCCCAGCAGGGGACCCATGAGAGGCAACCACACATTGATATTCTCTCTTTCTCTCTCCTTCCCTTCCCTCTCTAAAGATAAATAAATAAAATCTTTTTTAAAAAAAGAATGGTCAGAAATAGAAACTGCTTTTTGACAACTATAATTTCAGGGAAGTGGTCATACTTTAGCTTTGTTAGTGAATTGGCATGAACACTCTACAAGACAGAAGACAGTGGTAGAATAACAACATTGCTAGGCAGAAGAAGGCACCTAAACCACTAATGCTAACTCAGATTAATTTTTCTAGCATCCTATCAACACTTATGTATTAGTCTATAAAAGCTTGATCATGGCAAAATGCCTAAATGTATGTCCTATTTCTTTCATATGGAAAAAGCCAGGCTTAGATATAGGAGAGATCTGAGTTTGAATCCTGGTTTCCCTCTAATAAAGTGGGCAATTTTAAACAACTGAGTTTTCTGAGGTTCAGTTTTCCCACCTGGAAACAGGGATAGTAACCTTTCCTTCAGAGGCTGTGTGGGACAGCATGAAAGTATCTTACTGCTCTACGGAAAGCAGATACTCCATGAATGGTAGTTTCCTCTCCCCCCCCCCCCAGGCTAGGGATCAAGGTTTCTAAAACTTTTATGACTCCTCCACAAATTAAAGAGTTCTGCATACAATGGACACTCACTAGTTGCTGAGGATGACATCCAAACGCCTGTGAATATGCAGGTTTTAATCACTACTGCTTCCATGCAAACTGAATTTCTACAACATGATTGCAACTATAGATCCACAAAAAGGATTAATGATCAAATTAAAGAGCAGTAGATACTTATGACTTATACTGAAATAAATTTTAATGGTTCTAGAAAAAAGTCTCTGAATTGGTTTCACAGATCAGGAGCTCTCCCTCTTCTCCCATTTTATTTAACTTATATCCAAGTTACAACGTAGATGTAAGTTAAATAATGCCCAAATGCACAAGCATACAGTAGACTAACAATAGAATTCCATATTGATTTGTTTGTCCAAAACACATAAAAAGCAAATCTTTTGGAGAGCTTTATGCTGTTAATAGTTTGCCTAATCACATCATTTGGAATACGACACTTTCCCTACTTTAAAATGAGTGTAAAATCAATATTCTCTCCCTGCACTATCTGTGCTGCCAGCACATGGTGCACTCATCATTTTCTGAAGTAATTTCAAGTCAAAATTGCATCAAAGTGCCACCTACATTGGCTTCATTCAGACCTGCCATGAGATAATTGTTACAATATGAAGTGTATTTGCATACATTAAAATACAGCAGAAAAAGTTGCCACTCTGCATGCTAAATAGTGTTTTTCTTAAACTCGAATATCTCAGGTGGTTCCCTTTTATTCCCCAAGCCCCGAAGGGCATTTTTCTACATTAAAAATGGCCTGTGTCCAGGCAATTATTTGCAAAAACCTGAACCAACAATAATGCTTTTGCTTATTTGCGATATTGTCTCTATTTTTCTATGTCTGTTTTCAAGCTGCAAGGCTGCCACGAAACCTAAATCTTTCCTGAGTTCATATTCTCCTGATGCTTCCCTTTCACCTCAAGGCAGCCTCCCCTGTTGCAAAGGGCATGCACTAATGATCCAAGTCACATGTGAGAATATAAAAGAAAAAATGAAAAGGCGATAATCACATTAATGAAATGAACAAGGGAGGTTTCAGATAGAAGTCTGCGAGGCTTTGAATAGGAGCTCTGTTATTATTCACATACTTCTTCTGCTCCTTACCCATGCTCCTTCCTGCCTGCAGCCTGGCTCATCCAGGACCACAGGCTGGTGGATGCTGCTAGCATGAGATAGCACCAAAACCCACCCGTGGACACCGTTATTCATTACGTGCACGGTTCTATTTTAAACCACATCTCTGACTGCAGCTGGGTGTTTGCATGATGGTAGGCCACTGAGAGTCAATGCAAATGAAGGCAGTTCCCCAGCAGGGAAAAAAATTTAACTTATGGGACTTGGTGGGCATCGGTGGTTCCCAAGGTGGCACCCATGGTGCTCTTTGGGATGTAGGTCCATCACCCAGGTGCTGAGCCAAGGCCTCCATTTCTGATTACTCAGAGTGGAGTTTCCCCGGGCAGACTGCTCACATGGTGCCTTCCTGTGACTCTGGGAAGCCATCATTGTAAAAGGAAATAAGAGGGGTTACAGTGAGATACACAAGATACACTGTAAAACATGGTGATGACATCACTCGTCACTCTTCTCCCTTGAGTAACATTTGCTAGAAACTGCCAAACACAAATCATAGTAGAGCAGATACCACATCTAACTTACTCTGGCTTATGAGCACTCTAAAATCATGAAAATATGGAGTTGAATGCCTGAATCCCCGGGGAACCTGGGTCTTAGTCCCATAGAGAATGGAACCTCCTTTCTCTAGTCTTGGTGGCTTCCAGCTAAGACACAGAGCTTGTTCTTCCTCACAAATTCCAGCTCGAAACTGGAGATTTAAAAAAAGTGGAGGGGATCCTCTTTGATGATTTCTCAGTGGCTCGAGACTACTGCTTTGTCAAACTTGACTGCACATTTGGAATCATATGGGAAGTTTTCAGAAATGCAGAGGCCTTGGATTTCACATTCAGAGATTCCAGTTTACGTGATAAGGGACACCTGGGCAAAGACGTACTAGGCAATTTGATTACACAGAAAAGTCCAAGGGCCACTGCACTGTATCATTTTGGTTCTCAAAATGTAATGTGCATGTGGCTCACCTGGGGGTCCTGTTAAAATGCAGGCCTAATTTATTAGGTCTCCATAGGTGTCTGGGACTTCAGGTTATTGGCAAGCTCCCAGATAATGCCAGTGCTCCTGATCTGCGGACCAGCCTTTAAGTAGGAAGCCTTTAGACCCCTCATAATGCAGGCAATGGGACCGTAAATCCCCTTTATCAATCACCTGAAACCTTATCACAGCAGCAACCCATTCTGGTGAATGAATGGCAATGGTGGTGTATGCAAATGGCGTGCATTTACATTTGCATACAGTTGAAAAAGATAGTCACTAGTCAGGCACTGGGGTTTTTAGGCTACACCCCAAAAAATGCTACTGAGAGTAGTCATAAATGCAAAGGCATGATTAGGTGGTAATACATCTATCACAGTGCCTTTTGAATGACAAGCTCAGTAGAGTCACCCAACCCATTTTGGTTCTGAGCCCCACGACTTTATCCCCACGTTGCAAGTTTTGAAGCAGGATTTTAAATGACATCTGCCTGTCAGACTGATAGCCTCTCCTACATGAACACTAAAGTGCATATAGAGTATTTTGTATCCATTAAATTATATAAAGGATTTTTCAAAACATAGAAATTCATGTGCTACTGAAATCTGAAAGTGACCATCTATGCTAGTGATTGGGGAGAATTTACTGCTAACTAAGTGGTCAAAGGAGCCGGATTACGAACACAAGTAGAGGGCCGCCATGCTTCACCTCCATAACGATGGCTTCCGGTGTGCAGTGCACTTGTTTTAATACTATCCACACGGTGGGTCAAAAGTACGTTCACAGTTGTTCACATGAAAGATAATGCAGTAATTAATAAATAAAAATGCAAAAATAAATTCTGTCTCACATGCAATCGTCAGCCTACTTTTCTCCTACCCTGTCTCAATTTATCTAAATATCTATCTATATCTATCCAGATAGATAAATAGACAGATAGATGAGTGCATATATAATACTATATCTTTATCTATATCTGTCTTTATCTCTAACTATATCTATATTCTCATTTTATATTAGAAAATATATTTTTACTATACCCATTTTGTATCTGAAAAAAACTCACATACAGAGAAGTTGAGTCACTTACCCAAGATCAAAGGCTTAAAAAGTGTTGAAGTCACAATTTGAGTCCATATTTTCAAGATTCGGACCTTTGCTTTTACCCTCCCTGTGTGATGACTTTCAAGGAGTAACCCCCTTTGTGTCTGAAAGAAGTGTGGAAGCTACCCTGACCTTTCCTTCACCGTTTACCCCTCACTCAGAAAAGCAAGTTCTGTAATTTCCAGGATTCTGAGTTGTCCCTCTAGGTACAGCAATGCTTTCTGAGACAATCAAATGGTTTACTGGATTCCCCGCCTTCAGCTTGTCTAATTCCTTTAGAACACTTCAATTCCAAGTGGGCAGGAATCAAGAGGATTTAGCTGGTTGCAGGATTTCTAAATCAATTGTTCCCAGCAGGTCCCAGATAGACAGGATGTGGGGAGAGGAGTGGCCCCAGGGCCCCGAAAAGCCGTAGCATGATTGCTCTGAGGGGTTTCTCATCCAAGGGAAGCCAGGCAACACAGTAGGATTGGTTCTCCAGCATTCTGCCAAATGATGGAAATAGTACAAGCCTCTGACAATCGAGGGACTTAGTTTTCTCTGGAGCCTCTGGTGACTGCAGAACTTGAGCAGCTAGAGCCTCGATTGATTTTTGTGGTCTGAATGTACTGCTGCCTGAGAGTACAGAAATACCAGAGAGAAATGCCAAGTCAATGGCTGATGCCAGAGAGACTTCTAAGATGTGCTTAGAAAATTCAACTAAACAGTCTGAGTTTGAGTTCTATCCTCGTGTCTAGGTGCTGAGAATTATCACAGTCAAAAATTAATGGTATTCACTCTGAAATCAAGAATCAGCCATTGCTAATCATAACTCATCATAACCTAGAAATAGAAAGCAGCCGTCTCACTGAGTTAAAAGTTCATCCTTGGAGCTGATGATAAAAACAATTCTAGATGATAAAACATTAGACCCTTGGTAATTAAACACAGAAACAAGAGAAATGCTCACTACCATTGTTAGTTTTTAAAAAGATTTTATTTATTTAGTTTAGGGAGGAGGGAAGATAGGGAGGAAGAGGTGGAGAGAAACATCAAGGTGTGAGAGAAACATCAGGTGGTTGCCTCTCACATGCACCCCAACAAGGGACCAGGCCCGTAACCCAGGCATGTGCCCTGACTGAGAATGGAACCAACAACCTTTGGCTTTGTGGGACAAGACTCAACCAACTGAGCCATGCCAGCCAGGGCCACCTAACAATCTTAGCCAACACAAAAAGAATAAGAAACAATGTATAAGCATTGCTAAGGAAAGAAATAAGGAAAGAGAAAACTGTCTTGATAAGAAGTATTTTCAAAATAACTACATCTAACATGTTTCATAGTGAAAGGCTGAATACTTCTAAGTTCAGAAAGAAAACAACTTAAGGCTTCCATCGTACTTGTTAAGGAGAAGCAATATAATACCTTGCTACTCAAAGTGTGGTCCAAAGACCAATAGCATGGGCAACACCTGGGGGCATGTTAGAAGTGCAGAATTGCAGGCTACGTCCTTTAAACTGAACCAGAGTCTACGGTTTAAAAAGATTCCTGATAGTCATTAATGCACATTTGCACAGTGTACCAGAACAGGCTGTGGAGCTAGACAGCCTTGGGTTTCAGTACCATCTGCACCAGTGTGTCCCTTTGGGCATGTCACCTAAACTTGCTGGGTTTCAGCATCATCCTCTAAAATGTAGAGAAAACTGTATCTCCCCTGCCAGGTTGTCATAAGAGTAATGATAATGGACCTGGTAGCATCATGCTGTAAAATGTGCCAGTGTTATTAAGAATATTCTTTTAAGGAGCCTGAGACACGTCTGCTATTTCCTTTATAATAACCATAACTTGCTAGTGAGTGTAAGCGCAAAGGTGTGAATGTGTAAAGAGAAAGCTAACATTGCCCAAACTGATGGAATAGAAGCAAAATCGAGAACTCAGGTCTCCTGAGTGCCAGACTATCACACGCTGTGTTTGACTTCGCTGGACCCTTATCACAAAGCTCACACTCCCCCTACCCAAGCTCTTTCCTGAACTACTGAGCTATATATTCCTGGACATGATATCACAGTCATAGGTAATGTTAGTCTATGTGTACATAGACATAGTACAACTGTCATTTCTAAAGGCCAAATTGAGGCCTGCATAGGACCTCTCCCTTCTCAATCTACCTTATTTACCTTTCCAAACTAAAAAAAAAAAAACTTCCCTATTTCAACCCTGTAGCTTGTTGGTTTACAAGTTGGCCCCCACACACAGAGGGCGGGGAGAGACTGGAGAAAGAGGCAGATCACTCCAAACTGGTAGGTGACGGCTAAAATAAACAAGGGAACTTGGTTATGATGGTTGTCTTTCACCCCACATCACCAGAACCTTAAAAGTTTATATAGGGGCCTTAACAGAATTCAGTCATGTATACAGTCCATACGGTCTCAAAAACACCTTCCTCGTTCAAGCGTAAGTCTCTGAAATAGCTCCCAGTGTGGGAACAGTGGGCAAGATGTACGTTCCAAGGACAGAGGAGGGGGCGCGGAGCTCCGGGCTTACCCAAGTCCAGCCTGCTCATCAACCAGCAGGCAAGTCTTCTCGATGACCTCATCCTACGATAACTCTGAAAAGAAATGCAAAATTACTTAAAGTAAAAAAAAAAAAAAAAAAAAGGAAGGTCACAAGTGGAAAAGACCTGTTCTAGAACTCGCTTCAGCTCTAAATAGCAACGAGGAGATCAGAACAAATGAATTCCATCCTTCATATTGGTCAACAGCAAAGACTTAATGAGACTAAGGAGCCAGAACAGGGCTTCTTACTTTTAATTCCAATTTTTCAGGAACCTTAAAGTCATCGTGTTCTCTGCATGTCTGATTTATTACCTTCCTGCTGCTATTTTTGCCATTGTGCCCTTTTTGTCCTTAATGAGGATAGAGAACATTTGGTCACCAGTTATCACTGCGAAAAGTTCTTGTGTCCTTATTCAATCATCCTTCGAGTTTGTCTTCAGCAGCTTTTTGCAATTTTATCTTAAGAACAAACCATTTTTCCTGCTACCTTCCACTCAACACAAGATACCAAGCCCATCTCCTCTTTTTATATTTGCCTTAAATCCCTTTCATCCCTTGTTCAACTTATTCTGAGCATCTGAAAACGGTGATTCAAGAAAGAGCTGTACACAATTTACAATAGCCAAGTGCTGGAAGCAACCTAAGTGCCCATCAGTAAATGAGTGGATCCCCAAAATGTGGTACATTTACACAATGGAATACTATGGAGCAGAAAGAAAGAAGAAGCTCTTACCCTTTGTGACAGCATGGATGGATCTGGAGAGCATTATGCTAAGGGAAATAAGCCAGGCAGTGAAAGACAAATACCATATGATCTGACCTATAAATGGAAGCTAGTCAACAAAACAAACAAGCAAGCAAAACAGAACTAGAGACATTGAAACAAAGAACAAACTGATAGTAACTGGAGGGGAGGGGGAGGGGATCATGGGGGGAAGGGGGAAGGGTCAAGGGTCATCTAAGAACATGTATAAAGGACACATTGACAAAACCAAAGTGGGGTAAGATCGAGGGTGGGAGGTGGGGGAGAAATGGAGACAATTGAACAACAATAAAAAAAGAGAGAAAAGAAATAGAAAGGGCGGAATAGCTCTCATTTGCCACTCTAACTTGGTGGCTCTCTTTGCAACACTGAAGGACGGCCTCCTGGCGGGCCTGACACTTGATCCTGAGCTGTGCCAGTAGGTGCCAGGGCCCTTCATCACTTCTCAGTGCTGTCGTGTTGCCCCACCACAATGCCAGCCCCGTGCCTGTCCGACAGCATCCACAGCGACAGGAGGAAAACGAGGGCTCTACAGTGAGTCTTCATTAAAAAGCTACATTTGTGTCCATGGACATAGTTGCCTTGTATTCTGAGACTACATCTTTCTTACTTCTGCTTTTTGGTGAATATTCTTTGTTTTGTTAGCATAGTATAATTATATTGCCCTGCTTCTTAAATGGTCTTGCTTTGCAAAATTAAAATGCTGGCAACTCTTAGTCAATCTTTTTATCTTTGCCATTGTTGCGTGGTTTTTTTTTGTGTGTTTGGTTTTTGTTTTTACTGCTCTGTGAAATCCCAGTCTGGGTGTAGACCTTAAGAGCACACACCTTGACTGTGATGGTCAGAACTGGATAAGAATTGCTTCCCTGCTTCCTATAGGTGAAGTAATCCTAGACAAGTTGCTAAACCTCTCTAAGCTTTCATTTATTCCTAGTGCAATGGAAATAACAATGCCTACATGATCGAAACAAGAAATAAATAAGTTAATATATGCTAAGTACATAGTGCAATTTCTGGCACAGAATAATGAATTAATAAATAGTAAATATAATTATTATTATATTCCCCTGAGGGGTATTTGGCCAAACACTTTTTAAAAAGCTGCCGTCTGTTGTCAAGGTCTCACTGTTTTTCTGAAAGACCAATATCCTGTCAAACTCAGGATCTCACCTTTGATGGAAGGGCAGCCCTACAGGACAGAACTTTATAACTGAAGTAGAGCCAATGTATTAATCATGGTTTTTATTTTCTATATTTTAAGATGCTTTAGGGTTCTGAGGTCCTTGTGGATCACAGGAGGGCCCCTGCCAGAGTAGCTAATTCCTAGCACCTTTGATATACAAGCCAACCTATTCAAAACCCATAACTCTGGCCATTTCCTTTAGTTAAATCTCAAACACCAAGCCACTATCTGTCCTGCCCTAAATCACCCCAGTGCCAGGTATGGGACAACTAGACCACTCCTATAGCCTCCAACTTACTGAAATTATTCAAAGGAGCCAATCGTAAACTGTCCACCTTGTCCTGCCTCGCCTTCCTTGCAGAGGCCACAGTAAAGTTGGTGGCCACGCTTTCCCCTGCCCTTTCTGTCTCCAGGAGAGACCCCAGTGGGTGCTTCTCCGGGGGGCCCTGTGGGCATGCCTCCTGTTTCAAGGGAACTGTAAAGGCTTCTTCCTTCCTGGCAAGTGTCTCCTGGTCTGCTGGGCTCACCATACCTGACTGAAACAAATCCAAGAGATATTTTAATACAGTCAGCAAATCGGGCTTGTCCCAGATGATTCTTTTTGGCTGACTGCCCTCTTAAATTTGCATAAAAAGGTGTCATCATCAAAGTACCGCTGTACTTCTCACTAATAGATCGCCCCCCCATCTCCACTCCAAATCCACGTGGTACTAGACGTGAATGCCCAGAGTGACTAGAGAATTGACTTGGCTTAACTTCCGAGGGTAACTTCCAGGATTCGATATCGTCCACATGGGAAGGGGGGCCAAGTTGAGCCCTTCCTCTGAATGGCAGGAATAGGGTATTCGCTTCAGAGAATTTTGAAAACCAGATCTCAGTTATCTTACAACCGTGCCTGTATTTTCTTGGCATCGATAACCATGCAGAACAAGCAGCACACGAAGAGGAAGAAGCCTGGCCACTGTTTGAAATACAGGCAACAGTGGAGCACAGTCATGTTTTGCTTGTTTCCTGGGAAGCACTCGTTTCCTATTATGGCTGTCTATGCTTTGATAATATTAAAGCTGCCTTTCAGTTCTGAATTGTGTGATTTTACGCCCATTACCATCGTTTTGTTTTCTCACCAGTTTTGATATAGTTCACAGAGATAGCACTAGGACATGGGAATTGTGATTGGTAACTAACAGACAGGAGTGAGAGTAAGCAAAAAAAATGTGCATTTGCTCCATTCAAAAAATAATTTTATGAAGTTCCGATTCTTAAAGCTTTGTTTCTTCCTGTACCACTGACTCACCTAGGTAAAGTCTTCCTGTCCAAAATAAAAGTTCCTTGCAATCATCTAAGAAATGGCTTGCTCTCCGGAGAGACAATCCTCCCCCACCTCCACAGCCATTGAGAAAGGTAAAATAAAATTAAAAAAAAAAAAGAAAGAAAGGTAAAATGGAGCACAGAATTCTAGCGGCTCTGAATTCCTCACTTTCTTGATTCATTCTGGACGTTGACAAGAATAACCTGCTGGGAGACCCCAATAAAAAGGCTGCCTTTACAAACACTTTGCCTTTCCCTTCATTTATAATTGAGTTGAGCTTGTCAATAAAGCTTTCCAAAGGCCATTCGCCACA
>PVKM010041067.1:0-13255 GCA_004027735.1 Carollia perspicillata
GAGAAAGCGGCTTGGGACAGATCCCTGAGGCACCTCAATGTTCAGAAGAAGAGACAGCAAAGGAGGAAAACAAGGGGAGAGCAGTACCATAGAAGCCAAAAGAAAGGACAGTTTCAAAAACTCCATTTCTAACGATTGCTAACAGCATCCCTTTTTCCCTTTAGAACTTGTGGGGCCCTTCCTGATCATGGCCTTTCTCACCCATCTCTGCTACATTCATGATAGAAAGATGAAGTCGGTGGAAGAAAGATAAACACATGCATGACTATATGCCCTCACTCCCATTAGTAATTTGCACACTAGGTGTACACCATTGAAGGAGTAAGTAAAATGATGAGTGAGTGACATCTGAATGAGTGGACAAGTATCTTCATTCACTCCCTTATTGGTTAGGAAATAGATTCTGAACCTTCCAGAATTTTCTTTAAATGGCAGCCAGTGAAGGGAGAGGCTCCTGCAGCAAATGTCACACGCATTGGCACTTCCCGGCCTGGGACAGTTGCCCTCCCTCGGACCCTAGTCAAGCCCACTGGGCTCAGGAGCCTGGGGAAGTCAGTGCAAGTGCTAAGCTCGCCAGGATGATGGGTGCCCTATGCTGTTCTGATTACCTGCAGGGAAATCATGGGGTTCCCATTATTCATATTAGTGACATTTCTCATTCCTAGTAAATAACCTTGTGTTTTGACCTGTAACAGTGTGAAATGCTATCAAGGCTGCACAGAAATTAAAATCCCTTGATGTGGCTCAGAGGCTGCCCAAGCAGATCCCGCCCAGGTGAGGGCAGGTCTGCAGGACGCCTGGAAAAAAACAAAGGAAGGAAAAGGTCACAGAGCAGGGAGCTATGTGGTGAAATGCCAAAGTACAAGAGTTTATCTAGACCAAAGAGCTACCCTTTACATAAAGAAATTCCAAGCCAAGGGTCACTAGTTGTTCTGGGAGCCAACTACACAAGGAAAATGGAAATGGGTGACCAAAAGAAGACCTGGGACAAAAGCGGGCATGTGGCAACACTTTCCTTTATCGAGCACTTTAAATGCTTCTTAATAGATATCATCTTATTTTCATTTCCCAGAAACCTCACAAAGTAGGTATGGCAGGGACTAGGGTTTCCATCTGGTAGATGAACAGGATGAGAAAAGCTCAGAGAAATTAAGCAACTTGCCTAAGGTCACACAGCCACCTGGTCAGGGGCGTGGTCAGGAACCAGGTCTCCTGAGCACGGCTTGTTGGTCGTTGTAGCACAGCCTCTTTCAGAAGAATATCAGGTAACGCAATGAGATCAACACAGGGCCTCACGGACTCTATAAAGAATTGTCTTCCCAGAAGTTGGCAGACTCCTATGGCTGTCACAGGTCTGTGTCCAGCAGCAGTAGGAGTCTGTAGAAATAGAAGCCGTCAGTTAAGACATACCACTAGGATTCTGAAATAGGTGTCCTATGGAAAGCTCGTGTTTTCCACAGCGAAGTAATGGCTGTCCGTGGAAGGCATGAGGTAAGGCAGCATCGGTATCCATTTGCTGCTAGTTGGTGTGCTGCCGTCCGTTCCTGGGAAAGGAGAGCGGCGGCCGGGCTGCTCTGGGTGCCGCTCCCTGGGGCCTGTGAAGCTGGACCGAGTCAGGAATGCCTCATCTGCCTCAGACTGTTCAGTCCTCTCTCCCTGCTCCTTTTGCAGAAATCTGCGGGAGAGTTAACCACTGACCTTCCAGAAATTCAAGGCTCGGTGTGGATAGGATGGGAGTGAGAGAAAGACACCAGGGCCCCGCTGAGAATCCTGGCTGGTGCAGGAGCCCAAGGACCAGATTCCGCAATCCTGGAAGACAAGGACTCAAACTCAAGGACAAAGAGTGAGTTTTGGGTGTCACAGCCCTTTGGATCCCAATGCACCTCACACAGTCATGCCAAAGCACTCTGTTAGGGTTTGCTGGACTGAATTATTCTAAACGGATATAAGAGAGACCAAGTGGAGAATGAGGTTACTCAAAATAATAGCTTCTCCTACAAAACCTTAAGAAAAAGGCAGACAACTCACACACACAGGCAAGATACCTGAGCCGGGACCTCACAAAACCAAGTATCTATATAATCCATAAGCAAATGAGCAGGTGTTCAGCATGGGTCATAGCAGAGAAATGCTAATGAAAACCACCTGAGATGCCTCCACACTAAAGAGACCAACACACCAGAGGATGTGGAGCCCCTAGAGGTCTCACACTCTGTTAACTGGTCCAATTCATTCCACTCATAGATGTTGGAAAACCATCTGACAGCACCTACAGAAGCTGAACCTATCTATTCCCATGGCCCAACAATGCTATCCTGGGGTACGTACCCCCCATGCACGTACACATGTGTTCTCTGAAAGACTCGGACTGGAATGCTCATAACAGAAGTTTTATAATGGCCCCACACTGGAAACGACCCCAATGCCCATCAACAGTAGACTAGGTAAAGAAAGGCGTAGTCACACGATTGAATATCATACAGCAATAAAAATGAGCCAACAGCAATGACGTGGTTGAATCTTATCACCATGAAGTTGAACAAAGGAAGCTGGACCCAGAAGAACACATCCTGTGGGCTTATATCAAGTTCAAAATGGGCAAAATGACTCTCAGGTGTTAGGAGTCGACGCGGGCACACTTGCTGCAAGGATAGCATCTAGAAGGAAGCCTCTGGGGCCTGCTGGTCACGTTTTGTCTCTTCAGAACGTGCCGCTCACATCAGTGTGTTCAGCTTGTGAACAACCTCTGCATGCTTACAATTTATGCATGTTTCTGAGTACATTTCATGTATTTTTACATGAAAGTTTCTGAGCCAAAAAAAGAGCCATATTGCACCAGCATTCCTAATTCTGCTGCTTCTGCTGTCATCCAACCCGGTGCAGAGAAGGAAGAAAATCTTCCATTCCCTCCATCACCACCCACTGTCCATCCTTTTTTGGTCCATTTTCTCTTTTCCCTTCTCCATTACTTACTCTTTGATTTGGCTCTTAGCTCTTTTGGAAGGCTTGGTCCAAGGAAAGAAAGCTTTGAAACTGATGTGGTGGTAGAAATCTGGGTCCCTGGGGGCAGCCCGAGTCATACTTTTAGGTGGCAGATTAGGTCGCAGGAGCACTAGTCAGGGTTAAGCCCTGGAGGCCTTGCATGGGACAGTGAGGAAGCTTAGAGCTGCCATCATCGGGCAGGGTCAGATTTACATTTTATACAGGTACCTGGAGCGGCAGCTGTGTGGAGGATGAAAAGGGACAGAATTGGAGCCAGGGAGGTGGCTCAGAACTTATTTTAATGATTCGAGTGAGTGAGATATGACATATGTCTTGAAAATGAGGCTTGACTTTTTCCTCCTATTCTTGCTACCTTATCCACATGTAAGTGATAATGTGGTAGCAGAGGCACGTGCCAGGAAAGGATGGAGTGGAGGAGGAAGGCGAGTGGCGGGGGTCAGAGAAGAGGAGGATATCGGCAAGACGGGGGAGAGGGATGCAGGCATCAGTGATTAACGGCGGCCTGGGACTTATTTAGCCTAGCAAGGGTATCATCAGGCACCCAGTTTTGGTTCCCCCTGCGATGCCTAAAACCAGCTTTGAGAGTTAAATATCACATTGTGTTTTTCTGGAGAAGTTTGGTCTTTATTCTTCAAGCACACATTGATTTATGTCCTCTTGTCTGGGCAAAGATTCCTACCGTTTAACTGCTGCGGCTCAAACAACTCTGCCGCGTGTCTCAGGAGCTTGCTTATAGGAAGAAAGCATGTTTGCCTCCTGCAGCTGCAAGGCAGTCAGTCAAATAGAAGGTACAGGGAAGACCGTCATGCCCACCCCAGGTCGGGAGCCATCAGAAAGAGGCAGGAGCATGGGTGTCAGAAACCACTCTAGCCTTTAGAAATCCTTCTGGATATCCTGATCCCAGACTGAGCTGAGTGCACACTGATGACCGTGGGGGCGGCCTGGCCTCAGGGCTGCAGTCTGCTCACTAAGGAAGTCTCCCCTGATGCCCTTCTGGGCTTTTCATTCCCACCACCTCCCCGCAACCATGCCCCACGTCCTGCGTCTCCACCCCCACTGCCATCTGTGGTTAGGGCCTCTGTCATTTGCCTGCCTCCTGCCCTCACCATCATCACCCTGAGATCCATCCTCTGCCAAGGTGGTGATTCTAAAATGTGAAACTGGTCGGACCTTGTCCCTGCTTGAAATCCTTTGGTGCTCACCCCTTATTCAACCACAAATACATACAGAGAACCTACCCTCTGCTAGTCACCCATTAGGCTTGGGGGATACAGCAGTCAAAACAGAGCTTGCCTTTCCAAAGTCCGAACTCCTCAAGTGCTAGCTGCTCACGAGGCCTCCCAACATCTGGGCCCACCTTGCTTTCCAGCCTGTTTGTGCCCCCCTGCCCGGCATTTACCACTCTAGTCATGCTGAGCCCCCTGTGATCTCCCAGACACAGCTTGCTCTTCCTCACCTCCGGGCCTCTGCCTCTGTCCTGCCTGGAGCACCGTTTCCCTACTCATCGTGTGGTTACTTGGCTGCTACCTCTTATTATCTCTCCCTGTCTCATTTTCAAGGTCACTGCCTCCAAAGAGCTTTCCTAAACCTCCAAAGATATTAGGTTCCCCTACTATGGGTATCTATGGAATCTTGTATATTCTTGACTCTCCTTGAAGACAGAGACCATGTTTTACTTATTTTATATATTCTGTTTTTCAAAGATTTTATTTATTTATTTTTAGAGAGAGAGGGGAAGGGAAGGAGAAAGAGATGGAAAGAAACATCAGTGTGTGGTTGTCTCTCGTATGCCCCTGAACTGGGAACCTGGCCTGCAACCCAGCTATGAGGCCTGCCTGGGAATTGAACCTAGGACCCTTTGGTTTGTAGGCTGGCACTCAATCCACTGAGCCACACCAACCAGGGCTACTTTATATATTTCTGTATACCCAAAGCATAACACAGTATCTGAGACCCCTACACTGCTTGTTGGTTACATGAATAGAAGCATCCATTTCAGTATGGGACACCACACGTGGTGAGACTTCTCTGGGTAAGAACACCCTGAGGCAGCCTCTTATGGGTTCCTGAAGTGTCTAGGGGGCCAGTGGGGAAAAGGGACAGAACAGAGAGGCTGTGAAGAGGCATGCTGGGCTGCCATCCTGCCTCCCTCCTGAGTCTCATCTCTGCCTGCCTCCCAACTGCAGTGTGAAGCCAAACTCTTTGTGCTCCCAGTTCATGTCAGCATCTGCACCGTGGACACGGAGTTTTCTTTCTGCCAGACCATTAGGACTCTTTGTTTCTCTCAGCTTATAGAGTTATCGCAGGAACTTGTGTCACTGGGGAATGTTTCTGGGGGGTCTCTGTGCCTAGACATGTGTTCTGGAAGAAGGAAGGGAATAAGGAGGGGGGGCGGTGCAGCACTATGTCAGGGTGGGAAGCTAGTACACTTCAGTGCTTTCATCCTGGTAAACATTTTTCAGGTCTGGTGGGCTTGGGCACCTATTGGCAAGGCTGTTTTAAAGCACATAACATCTGAAAATAGACAGAGTAGGGCCGAAGTGGTGGAAGTCTGGTTTGGCAAGGACGGCACCCTGAGATTAGCATTGTCACTGTAGGTCCCTGAAGCTGGAGGAAGCTGGAGAAAGGTGAGGTTGGAGAGGAAAAGCTTTGCCATCAGGGAAGTCACGGCTCACAACCTCAGGCTTCCTCCCTCCACCCTGGAGGGTATTCGTGTTACACACCCAGGGACCATCTCCTGCTGCTTTCCGGAACCTGCAGGATGGGCCAGCAGGCAGAGAAGCAGGAGGAGGCAGCTTATTTCACTATAAGGGAAAGGTGCTGGCACCCAACTTACCTCCAGAACCACCTTATCCCAGGGCTCTACCAGTACCTGCAAGCACAGTGGAGCCCAAATCCAAGTGGCCCTAATCCAAGTGGCCTCTCCCTGACCCAGGTGGCCTGTCCCTGATCCAGGTGGCCAACACCCAGTAGCAGGGAGTTCCTGCCTTCTGCCTTAGTCTCAGCCTACACCTTGTACCTTTCCTCCCCACCTGCCTTGTATTCTTGTTTCTGATCACCCTGAAACCTGACCTCTGACCTCATGCTCTGTGAATGGCTCTGCTCTTATTCAGTGTGGTCTAACCCTTGATACCTTGATACCCTGGTCCTGCCTCTCCTCCCCTCAGTGAAAATACTTTGCATTTGTGTCTCAGATTACATGCCCTAGAATGCCAGGAGTACACCCGAGGCACCTGGAGGAGCTGGTGTCTAAACCAGACTTCCTGGGTATGAACCTTGGCTCCAAGGTTTACCTGCTTTGAGCCAAATTGCCATGGTGAGTTCTGGAGCCTCCCCAGAAGTGGCTTCTCCATTTGTGAAATGGGGATCGACCTCATAAGATTGCCGAGAGAATTCACTGAGCTGATGTCTGTGTAAGTGATTAGCACAGCACCTGACCCATAGTAGGGACTCAATGAATATTAGAGCCCCCAGGGCTCTACTGGCCTGCAGGAATGAGAAATAAGCGTTTACCACCCATATCCCTGAAAATGCAAGGTAAAAATATTTAGAATAATGGAGACTTTCTCTGTCCTGAGTTTAGAAAAAAGAACCAGAGCTCCATGAGGAGTCACGGACTGAGTCAATTCGGCATGGCTGAGGGCAGGAGTCCAAGGGGCCTGAGGGAGCAGGGGCTTGAGAAGCAGGGCTCCCATTCAGTGGGCAGAGGTTGAGGAGGAAGGCTCTATGGGTCCAAGTGGTAGGTTCTGTGGCCCCTCAAGGAACCCAGAGCAAGAAGGAGTGCAGAATGGGCCACAGCGCCTGCCACCCACTGCGTCGGGGCTGCAGGGGCTGCAGGAGGGCGAGGAGCCAGCAGACCATTGCCGCCCTGAGAAAGCTTGTGAGGATCACAGAGGTGCTAGGCAAGCAGCACTTCTCAGGTGTCCTATGAGGCACATCCTAGCAAAACCAGGCCAAAACCTGGCAAAACCAGGGGCATTTTCATGGCACCTGCCAGTGGTACTTGTTGTTTCCCCTTTTCCCTGAAGTTCAGATTTGAATCTGGGGCAGCAAATGCACGTTCTGTAGGTCCATGACCTCCCTGCCCTTTCTGAGACCTGTCTTCCCTTTCACAATGGTGGGAATGCCAGGGAGGGCGATTCACTCATCCCAGGAGGCTCGATCGTTCTTGTCACTCAGTAAACTGAAAACAGCTGCTGACACAGGCTGGTGCTGCTAAGGCCTACTGCCTGCTGGCCTGGGGATGGCCTCCCCTGGGAGTTCCACGCAGGGCAATGAAATCATGGAGATGAATGTGAAGGGGCTCCCCCGGGGCAGTGGCCTGCTCCTTCTGGGCAGCCAGGGTATGAGACAGGGGTATTTGTTGAGATAAAGGCTTGGCTGCTCTCACAAAAACACCAATGACCAGTGTCTTAAACCAGACACAAGTTCTTACTCTCACCCCCAACAGTCTGGAGCCAGTGTGAGGCCCCAGAGTATGGGGGGCCCAGACTCTTCCCCTCCTGCTTCTCCACTGTTCTTAGGGCATTCCACTCACCCACTGTCCTAGCCTGGGCAGCAGGAATGGGAAATGCAGAGCTCACTCCTGGGTATTGCAACCGTCTCTGCGCTGAAACATCTTCTATCTCTTCAGCCAGAACTTAGTTGTGGGCCCTTTCAGAAAGCCTGAAAAAACATCGTTTTTATTAGGGGCAGTCATATAGCCAGTGATAACTCAGAAGGCCCAGGAAGGAGAAAACAGGTAGGAAAAAATGGCAGTCTTCTGTGACAATGACCAATTCAGAACCCTGCCCACAGGGACTGTACAGGGCAATGCATAACAAAGGAAGGACCATTCATTTTTTCAAGGAACATTTATTAGAGCCTATGAGCACTGAGGAAATGGAGGTAAAATTACCATCCTTGCCTTCATCAGGCTCACAGTCATGGGGGAAGAAAAAAATCATCTAATATGCTTTGCAATATAAAAAGCAATTGTTTATTCATTAATGCATGTCCATCACTCCCCCGTTACATAGTGGTCAATGTACCCATGCCAGGGAGGCCATGACTGAGGACACACACCCTGACCTCAGGCTTCTGACTCTTTAGAAGGGGAAACAGACACCAGATGGACCAACTACAATGTGGGTAGTCAATGCCTTGATAAGCATGGGGACCCCCAACAGCCTGGAGGTCTTGACGGGACTAAACAATTTTGGCACCCATGAGACCCCAGAACCTTGGCCCAATCCTGGGGAACGGCCCTTCAGTGACTGAAATTGAATTTCTCATAGGCCCAGCTGAGAACATTAGAGTTGGATTTAAATAGATTTAAACGAGATATTTATTGCACACTCATTTATACACTGAGAATTACTTCTACCACACAAAGGTCAGCTCCAGGAAGCTCTCTGTTCTGGCAGCAGAACTTTGGAGATTCCCAAAGGCAGGGGGTGGGTTTAGTGTCCCAAAGATAAACAGCAGCTCCTTCGCCACCCATGCATCCCAGAACTCCGCAGTCTTACTCCTGTCAGCCAACATTTTGATGGCTACGGGAAGGTGGTGAGGTCAAGGCTATGCACCCCGAGTTGCCCACTCTTTTTTGAAGCTCCCCCAAGGACAGAATCCTTAGCACCCAGATTACTTGTTGTGAGTTTTATTATCTCAATGGCCAAAAATGTGCTTTGTCCCACTAAAATCACTATTACCTGAATTAAAATCCATTTACTCTCATCTGGGCTTTGGAGGGCTGACATAACCACAGTTTATCATCCTAAATTGTGAGAAAGTGTTTTCAGAGCTATAAAGACTCATAAAAATATGAAATGGTTTTATTTTTCTCATATATAAAACCATATAACCGGTGAAGTGAAAGCTAAACTTTACTGAATAACTAATTTATTCTATGCTAAGCATATTACATAATTTATCTACCTATAAACCTACCATGGCATTGGTTTATGCCAGGTAAGCATTATTTTATTCATTTTACAAATGGGAAACTGAAGCACAGAGAGGCCCAGTAACTTGCATGTGGTCGCACAGCTTCTTTGTGGCAGAGTCAGAATTAGAACCCAAATCTTTGTGACTCTTCATTCTTTTATAATCCTAGAACACCTTAACTATCATAGCTTTTTGGTCTTTAGGTTAAACAATTCCAGTTCACTTATTTTTTTTTTTACTCTTTCTGTAATAGGCACTTCATTTTATAAAATGTCCGACAGCTTTTGAGGAAGAACAGAACTGTTCTTGGTGGCTGTAAATATGGGGAGTTATCTTAGAAGCTCGGCATGTTATAATCTCAGATTTTCTACAAATCATAACATCTCTCTAGTACTGGAGTTTTACAATAATTGTGGCCAATTTAAGCCAGTAGGGTCACATGAGAGATGCTTAAAACAAGAGTAAAGATATATATTGTCAATATAAATTTATTGCATTGTGATAAAAAGTGGTTAAGTGTCCTTTGAAAGACTTTAAATGATATTAACCTAGAGTTACACGGAGGTAGTAGAAATGGCAGCAGCTGAGAAAAACATTTATCCATCCATCATTCTATTCATCCATCCAAATATTACATCATCACTGTGTTGGAAACTGAAGTTAGGTACTTTGGAAGACACAAAATATGTAAGAGTGTGTGTGTGTGTGTGTGTGAGAGAGAGAGAGAGAGAGAGAGAGAGAGAGATGTTCAGAGAAGGGAGAATTATTACATCTATTTGTTGTACATGGTTAATTTTGCCTCCTCACCTTGATTAGGCCAACTTTATCCTGTGCTTTTTATTTGTCTAACCATAAAAAAACAAATTCCAATAAGGTGGCATCCTACAATATACTTGACCGTTACTCCCCAATACTGTCAAGGTCACCCAAAACTGTCAAGGTCATCCAAAACAAAGAAAGTCTGAGAGACTGTCACAACCAGAAAGAGACTAGGAGACATGACAATGTGGTATCCTGGATAGATCCTGGAACAAGAAAAGGTCATTAGGTTAAAAACTAAGGAAATCTGAATAAACGGTGGACTTCAGTTAATAATAATCATTTTCTTTTAAATCACACAAGTTCTAGTAAAGTAATTGTGTCATTTCTCATCACAGATGGGGACCCAGGCATTGAAATAAAGAGATCTTCTGAGGTCACAGTCGTGTGGCAAATGTACAAGAGCCCAAAGCCTCGGCCCTGCTCAGCCTCCAGCTGTTACTGCAGCCTTAGAGCCATCATCAAGCAGAGGAACGTGGCCTGAACCCTCAGGCCAGTGAGAACCTCGGGTCCTTGACCAGGGTAGGGTCTCCCACAGACGCAAGCCCATCCCAGACCGATTGTTTTAAGCCATTTCTTAAGTCAAGCCCTTCCTCTCTCATTCGCCAACTTTCAAATGGCCATATATTTCACTTGGCAAGATTTAAAAGCAATTCCCTCCACCTTGTGATGTTTTCCCTTTAATTACCAGAGAGGGAAGCGCCATTATTGGAATCACCCTCTCCGCAGCTCACTTCCCTCTGTTTGGCAAATTAAAAGCATTTGGATGAAACTCTTCCGTGGTCCCCATCAATAACCCAAGCCATCATTATTTAGCAGGCTCGGAGTTTTTCTCTGCTGACAGCTGTCTGGGTGTGCTGATCTGTAATCGTTTCATATGCTTATGCAGCTCTCCACACCATGCTTGGGGTTTGCAGTGGTTTCATCTACAACATCTTTGGGGAAAGAGGGGAATGGAATTGCCCACATCTATTAATAAAACCTCTCAGGCTTCCACATTTCTCCAGGGGAAATGTTAACCACAGTTAGATGGGGCTGTTTATTCTGCTACTGTTATCCATCTGATGTAGAACCAAGCAACACCTTTGGGAGACCAAAAAGACCACCCATTTTACAGGATAATTGAGTACCATCAGGCTTGAGATTGTGGATACTGGTTATGTATCCAAGGAGCTGTGAACAATTAGATCTTATTAACTTAGATTTCACTAATTTCAGAGGTAACGGAGTTTAGAAGGAATGTGGATTCTTTCTCAAGCAGATCTTCCCCTAAAGGATAGTGTACCTCAGTGTTGTTAACAAAACTGCAAGGGTGAATGTTTAAGATATTTCAGAGGATTAACCTTTTCAACATCACTTGTCAGTCTTTTAAAAGTGCCTAGTCGCAGAGAAACAGTCAATTTATTTGTTCCAATTCCTTCCACAATCTTGTAGTTGAGACACCAAAGTCCAACCCTGGCTCTGTATTTCAGTAGACAGATTACTTAGCTTTCTTTCTTAGGAGGTTTTGTTTTGTTTTTCTGTAAAATAGGAATATGTCTTGTCAACTTCACAGAGGTACTATGAAAGTAAATGAAATAAAAGATATGACAGTGACTTTTAACTATAAAAATACTGTCAGTTAATTATTTCACACATTAAAGAGAGTATTTTAAATGCCTGTGGTTACTTTTTTTAATTGTTTTATCTAGTTTAGTCTTACTCCACATCTTTGAAAGTGATCAACTAATTTTAAAACAAAACACAGTTTAAGTTTGACTCTATTCCAACTCATACACAATGAGATCTAGAAAGATTGTCTTCTTACCTGAAAGGAAACATAAAACCACTAAGACCTATGTGAATCAAGCCCAGGTAGCCTGTACCAATTACACTGACTTTTAAGTATTTGCAGAGACTACATCAGATCAGAGGCATTGAGACTCTGCCAGGGAATCTTATTATGAGTGATGATGTGAATGGACTGCCCACTCGATTCAATGCTAAGAACCATCCAGAACCATGGGTGCCCCTTGTGAGACTGAGGTTTCTGATAGGATCTGATCATTTTTCTGTAGGAGAATATGGCCTGAAGACCAGGCAGGGCACAGAGCCCACTTACTGATGGAATCTCTTTCTACTCCTTTTGAAAGCATCTGGGCTTCACCTCAGTCGTGAACACTCTCCCTGACTCTTCGATAAATCCCTGCATGCTCACAGACCTCTAAAAGCAAGCTGCCCAGAAGCCTCAAATAACCAGAGAAAAGGGTGACATCACCAGGTGCTGGTCTGAGCCCCTCACTCAGTGTTGGACATACACTTCACCACGCCCTTGGAAAAGCCACATCAATGCGCCTTCACAACATTCTTTTGTTTCCTCAAGAACTGAACCACCTTGGATAGGGTTCAAGAATAACCTACCTTATACCAAATCCCAGAAGCATCCCAGCATCATGCAGGAAGACCTATTCCAATCTGCAGCGATCATTCCTCATCATCGTTATTGTTTCCATGTCGTACGTTCAATCTCCATCCACTACCATCACATTTTTGAAAATTCAACGTGAACGGCATTGCATGCATTCTGAGTCACTCTTTCCTTATGTCACAGGACAAATTAAAGCAAACCAGTCAAATGTGTCTGGAAACTGAGTGGATTGGGAATAACTGTCTCTTTAAATGAAAGAGAACAGGAAAATGGATGGTTCCAAATCGGAGCATGAGCCATACTTTATCCTGGAAGAATTATTAGAAAGAAAGGGACATACATATATTTCTGTTGACACTGTATATTAGGTGAACTTTCTAAACCCTATTTGTCAGTATTGAATAAATATGTTCAGAGTTTCCTACCGTGTCCTGTATTTCTTCTGGTTTTAAACCGAGGGGATTAAGACTCCTAATTAAGACACTGGAGGAAGGCCCCATTAGTTTTGCCAGCGCAAATTAGTTCAGAGGCCCAGAGCTGCTCCTTTCTGTTTGCTGGTACGGGAGGTTTGTTTGATCTAACATGATTGAGGAAATGAAATATCCCTAAGACAAAGAACCAATACTGCGCTTCTGGAGAGTGGCTGAAGGGAAATTGGAAACTAATGCGCATTAGCAGTGGGTCCGAAATACAACCAGAAGGAGAAATGCTATTTAGAGGGAAAGCGATGTGACTGGACTAATCCTTTGAAATAGATCATACCTTTTTCTTCCTTTATTTTTTTAAGAAACCTAAATGAGACAGAATTTCAATTTTCTCACAAGGGCCCACGAACTGGGAACATTATCTTTCCTTGCTTCGGTACATGCCAAGTTTTTATATGCATCATCTTGTTAATATTCACAACATTTCTATGAAAAAAGTTATTATCACCCCTATTTTCCAGATAAGGAATCTCATTCTCCAAAGGGAGATACTCATCTAAAGTCAAGTATTCTCAGAGATACTTGGTTAATGTTTCTGATTTTATCGACTCTTAGGCACACGGTTAAGTCTGAAGAGAAGAAAGATCTTGGTCAAGGACAGTACAGGCTTGTCCAG
>PVKM010041068.1:0-13251 GCA_004027735.1 Carollia perspicillata
AGCAGCTTCTGGTAGCTGGTGCTGTGAGGCATCTGTTTGTTTTGATGCAGCTGTATAGTCAAGGAGTGAGTTCCCACTTTTACAGCCACAGTGTTTATCAGATTCTGCAGGAGGGAACTGTCCTCTATGTCCCTCTTCTCCCCCAAAGCAGCAAGGTAGGTGCTCTGGTTAAGGTGCAGCAGGCGCTCTGCAGGAAGGCGAAGCCCCCCGTCTGTGGCCGACTTCTCAACCATAGGTTTCCCCGAGCCCAGTGACAGGCATTCCCTTGACCAAATTCCAGCCAGGCTCCTCGGCGTCCTCTTCTTCACTAGCCCTTGTCCTTGGCTCTCAGAACCCAATTTTAGCAAAGAATCCTGTTAAACCAGGGAGTCTAGAATGGCCCACTCTCGATATCTGATGAAGCTCCTCTTCCTCCACCCTTGAGAGCTGGGTTCCCCTGGAGTCGTTTTCCCTCTCGCCCTGCCCCATCCTGGCTATCAGATCTCAGCTGGCCCTGTTGTGTCAGTGTTGAGTTTAGTCTCTCTCCCTTATTGCAATAGTCTATCTTGCATTTGTTGACAAGTGCCCGGTGAATTATTTTTCTTTAACACCAGAAATGAACTTGATGCTCCCTATTCTGTGCCCAACCTGGGTACCAGTGGACGGGTACCAGTGTACAGGTACGTGGCTGTCCTCAAAACTGGGTATGTTGTTGGCCCAGCCTATGAACTCTCATTGCTTGGAGTGATGGGTAATTTATCCACATTGTTCTAAAACTGTCCTTTGCCAACACCACACCTGGAGGCACCAGCAGCCCAGGGAAGAGTACGTGGGTGCTTCAGTCCCCTCCCCCCACCCTGCTGTGGAGACCCCCTCTTTCCTGCCTAGAGGTCCAGGGTCTTGTGGATCCCAGGTAAGGCTAGATCTGGTTCCAGACGGGGGCTGGAAGGGCCTGAGACCCTGGGAGAGGTGAATTAGAACAGCACTGAGCCTTTCGGAGCTGCTCAACTGAGAAAGGTGGACGTGTTAGGCGTGAAAACCAACACGTGAGCGATATACACCAACTACAAGCACTTAGTCCTGTGAAGCCACAGCGAAAAGCTAAACCTTTTGGGTTTTTTCCTTTTTTCTCCCCTCTCCCTTTCTAGATTCGCAGCGGTCTTCTTCGGGCGGAGCGGGTTGGTCTGCGTTATTATGGCTGCCGCTGCTCTCGGATGCCGCTGTGTGTGTGCGTGCACGCGCGTGTGTATGAGAGCGTTTTCTCCAGAGTGACTGGTTTGTGCTGTCATCAGCCGTTGTTTTGGTAAATGGCGAGTTAAACAGATATATCCAAGCGTAAAATCTAAAAAATGTTCCCTCTGGGCGCCCGGGGGGTGTTGTTTGAAATCAACTACATATCAATTGAGCAGCGGCGAGCGGATCCGATGATAAATTCCAGTCCACAGACGCCTTATAAATTACATTTTTTTGTTCGCGATCTTGCCTCATCTCAGCTCCCCAGAGGCCCTTAGACTGAGAACTATGATTGTGTTGGAGAAACGTTTGCTCAGCTTGAGCGAGGCCATTAGCATCGCATGTGCCAGTCCGTCCCTGCGCTCCCCCACCCCCCCTCCACCTCCCCCGGCCCCCTCCCTCCCCTTTAACAAAATACAATATGTGCCTGGTAATTTTTCTGTTCATTATCTCATTGTTTTCTGTAAGTACAAGGTTAGATTGAATTACTGCGGGCCCCGCCGTCTATTTGTAATTCTCCTTCCATGCCGAGCTGCTAATGAATGGGCAATTTAGTCAATTCTTTGTAACGGTTTCTTCTGTGCGTCAGCCACTTAATTACTCTGAGCCTTTCTCACTGCTGCTTTATTGCATGGAAAGTCGCGGCTGCTTCGAGGGCCTGGCATGGGATCTCTAGCTTCCAAAAAGAAAAAAAATTGTCAGAGGCAACCGGGATTCTGGATCCTTGCTGCCTTCTGCAGCGGCTGGAGTTGTGTTCTTCAGCCTCTGCCCACAGGGCCTCCTTCCCATCTGCACACAGGGGTTTATCTTCCTCCTCATTTGCTGATGGTTTGCTCAATCCTGGATGTGGCAGTCACCATCAGGGTGGCAGGAAGGTGCAGGCTCCTGCTCAGTGTACAGCTGAGGGGGCAGCTCTGGTATTTTGTAACATTATTAGCTTGATCAGTATGCTGCCTCTCCCGTCATCAGTATCTCCAAACCATAGCCAGGGGCCCCACTCTGGGACATCCAGAATTTTTTCCTTGTACACACCACCTCACCCTCATAAGGTAGGGGGACAGGGAGAGGTCTTTATTATCCCCATTCAACAAAGGGAAGTCTCAAGTTTGCATATTTGAAGTGACGTGCCTGAGGTCAATGACCCAGGTGTGACGGAGCCAGGGCTAACAGTCACTCGGGTCACCATGGTACCCTTCTGCTCTCTTGACACTCTGTCTTGCTGCCAGAAGGGGCACTGCCCAGGGGACCTGTAGGCTGAGGTATCCCAAGATGGAAGTAAGTGTGAGGTTCCCTTAAAGAGACAGCAATAACTCTGGAAAGAGAGGGGACCTTACAGCAGTGACCAAGAGGCTGAAAGCCCAAGAAACTGGGAGCTCTTTAAATATTAAAATATCAGTTTACAAAGTGGCACCTTTGGATCCATCAATCATGCTATCAGGATGTCTCTATGTGCCCCAGAATTAAGACATGCATATAATTTATCACCCAAACTGGGACACTTTTGCAAGTGGAAGGATGCGCACTGAATAACCGCACTGGGGCTACAGGAATAAACTGGTGCTGTCCAACTCGGACCAGGTAGCATGGTCACCCCCACCCCCACCCCAGGGAGCTGCAGACAGGGTGGGGGCACTGTGCTGGTAGGGGACCACTGTGCTGGTGGTCGTCAGACCCTCCTACTCTGGTAACCATACTTAGAGAGGCATCTTACCAGTGGAACCCACCCCTCTGTTTGCAACATCCCCTGGTGCTGGGTATCCCACAGATGTGTGTGAGCTACAGAGAATCTGACCCAGGTCTGGAAAGCGATGGATTCAGCAAACACGGCCTGAGCTCCAGCTAGGTAATAGAGATGTGAGGGTGAGAAGACAAGATTTTCTGGCGCTTTGATTTGGCTGCTCTAGTAGAAGGGAGGTCAGCGGTGCGCTGACTGCTGCCAGTCTCCTGAAACAGGCTCCTGAGCGTGCCAGTCCCTCTGCCCAGGAAGCTCCTGCCCTCCTTTGGGGTCTGGCTTAGTCTCACTCATTACTTGGAAAGTCAGCTCAAATGCCGCTTCCTTCAGGAAGCCTTCCCTGACCTTCAAGTTTACAGTAGGGCCCCTTGTTATTCTATTGCATAGCATCTTTCTCCTCTTTGTTACCTACCACAGTTACAATTCAGTCATTTGTGTAATTATGCGTTCAATGTTTCTGTTACCCCAACCCCACCCCTGACCTGTCTGCATTTGGTCCCCAATAAATAATTGTTCAATAACAAGCATTCACATTTCAATAGCACTCTCTACATGCCAGGCACTATCCTAAGTGGTTTGCATATTTTGCTCAGGAAACCTCACAGGGACTTTATGTGACAGGTACTATTGTTATCCTTTTTTTTTTTTTACAAATGGGGAAATGGAGGCCTGGGGAAGTTCAACAACTTGTTGTGGGGGAGGCGGGACTCAGATCCAGGCGGTCTGGATCTCAAGTCTAGAAAGAGTGTGGAGCTTGAAGCCCGAGGGTGTAACCTGCAGGCCTGGCTCTGCCGCTGACCAGTGGTGTGCCTTTGGCCAAGTCATCAGGTCCCTGGGCCACACTTTGCTTACTTATGCAGTATAGGTAACAGTACACCTGACACCCCTCACCCTGTTGCTCTGAGTGGCAAATACAATGGTGTTGTTAAGTGCATGTATTTAAAATGCTGTGGGTCTAAGCAAACAACAGGCTCGATTATTAGTTGAAGGTAGCCTTACTGACCACCTTCCACACCATGAGCGCTCCCATCAGCCCCCTAGATGCCACAGCACCTTTACTCGTGCACCCCAGGTTTGGATGTCCATTTTCTCCCTTTCCTGATGCACCCTAGGGCCAAGTGCAGAGCCTGGCATGTAGCAGATCTATAAAAATTTGTTAAACCGAACAAAAGCAGCCACCCTTCCAGGTCTAGCTCTAGTTGCTTCCCGGGCAGGAAGCTCCCCGGAGTTCCTCCAGCCGGCTGTCCTCCCTCTCTTCCCAGAGCTCTGTGTAGCGCGTACACTCTGCAACACGTTGCAAAGCACTCGATTCTTTCCTGGCTGCACCCGTGTTCTCCACCACACTGTGGGTTGTGAAGTCAATTCAGTGGGCTGCGACCAAGAGGAGAAGAAGGAGAGGAGTAGAAAATGCCAGGACCTGGTCCTTTTTCTGACTAGCATGTGGCTCAACAAACCCTTTCCTTCCAAAAGCCTTTCAACCTTGATAGTTAATCATTCAACATCACCTGAGTAACAGGCAGAGAACTGACATTCCAGCCCAGGCAGTCTGGCTTTGGCATAGGGCCCCCAGTTTGGGAAGCCTAAAGGAAGGTTTGGGCCTCCTCCAGCCGTCGCCCTTCAGATAAAACACAACACTTTGGCCGGATCATTTTTAGAAAACACCATGGCAAAAAGTAGAGATCGTGGTTTCTGAAGAATTTATTCCCTTGGATGCAATTTTGGGACTCTAACTTAACGAAACAATGCAGATACAAGACCATGTATCCTGAAGACACTCTTCTCAGTATCATTTTAATAGGGGAAGAGAAAACTTACCTGCCAGCAAAAAGGTGTCCGTACCTCACCGTGAACACCTGACAGCCTGAGATGGCTCTTCCCCCAGCCCCACCCACTCTGTGTATTATTCCACCTTAACAATGTGTGCGTGGGGCTGCTTGTCTGCCTCCCCACTTGATACTCTGGTTACTGAGGGCCAGGGCTCTATTTATCCATCCCTGAATCCCTCCATGCAACAAAGGGCCCTTGATAGAGATAGAGACGATAATGGCCGAGTCTCGATGGGGACATATGGCGTTGCCTGTAAATTGTGTTCATTTTTGCTGTATGTTTGAAATTTTTCATAGTGAAGTGTTGGAGGGGGGTGGAAGGGATGAAGAAAATTTATAAATAGATTATAATAATATGGAAAATGTTCATGCATGTGGGAAAAAAGTCAGCAAACAAACAAGGATTGCACCTGCAAGAAAGGCTATGGAAAAATGGTAGAAGAAAATGTTCCAACTGTATGCCACATTTGCAACAGACGTGTTTTACTTTTATAATGAAGAAAAAATTTGTTTTCCTGCTGTGAGTCCTCAGCCCAGGTTTCTGTAAGAAAAACAATGGGTCCCATTTTCAGCAGACCTAGCAGATAAAAGCAAAGATAAACTTGGAGTTGATGGAAGGGGTTTTTGCTTTATGACAACATTCCCAGCAGCACGGCTTTTGAAGACCAGCCCTCTCAAGACATGATGGAGAAAAGAGATCCTTGCAGCAGATGCCAGGCAGTCAGTACTCCTTCCTTGGCTTAGTAGAAGGTGCTTCCTCTCCAGGACCAAGTCACCTCTGCCCGCCAGCGCCCTCAGTTTGGGGCCCAGCAGAGGGTGCGGGAGCCCTCAGCTGCCCTTGCTGCAGGAGTGCAGTGATGCGAGCCTGCCCGTGTGACGGGTGATGGATGGTCCGGCTCCTTCCTCAGAAGGCCTGGCCCTCACAGACCCCAGGAGAGGGGAATGGCAAGAAGCCCAGCCAGCACAGGCTACCCCTGGCACCTCGGCCGGCCACACCTCTCCCCTCCCACTGCACTGACTCTGACTCATAACAAAGGCCCCCTTGGGCCACTCTAATCCCCCAATCTACCCACCTTGAGGAGAGGCAGCTACTTCCTGAAGACCCCCTGAGCAGTGGCTTTCTGTGACCTGGCCTATGTGGCCACCACCAGCCTCTTCCCACTATCTGTGCTCCCAGGACCCCCCACCTGCTCCGGGCACATGGCTTTGGATGAAGTCAGTGCCATCGTTCACAAAGAGGGGCTTCGCAACCCAGCCAGAAGCTGCTGAGCTCTTGGTTCTGGCATGACTCCCACCGGGCAATGCTCTTGAGCAAGTTCCGAGATCTCCATGGGTGGCAAGTCCCATCTGTCAACAGCAACGACCACTGGAAGCACCTATAGTCAGCCAGAGACCATGCTGAGGGACCAGTTAATCCCCACCTGATGTTTTTGGGGTAAAATTATGATCTTTATTTTCCCATTGAGCTAACTGAGGCTCAGAGAGGTTAAATAAGATTAATAAGATCAAAGCTCCTAAGCGACTAAACCCAGATTTGAGCAAAACTAAAATTGTCAAACAATTCGAAGGTGTGTTTATACTTTGGACATGCTCACTGACAACACAAGCAAGATTGGAGCGCTGGCTATCACTTAACGCACATTTTTCTGTGAATTAACAAGAAAAATTACTTCCCTGACAGCTGTCTAGCACCCAGGCGCCTGAGAAGGGGATTTTGGTTAGAGGGGAGGGGGGTGGTGAATGACAGAAGGAATAATTTTGGACTAGGGGATACCCAGGTGAGAAGGGCAGGCCATGCTGGGTTGTCCTGAGGGCATACAGAGGCCTGAACCCGGGGGGACAGAGAGGATTATGACTTGGAACAAAGACACCTTCCCTAACCTCTCTTTGTGACTATGAGTGGACTTTTGCCTATGATTTCAGGTCATAGAGAGAACCAAGAATGTTGGCTTCCCACCCAGTGGAACTGGGAATGGGGAATTTGTTTGGAATCCAGCCTTGAAATTTAGTGTGGATCAGATCAGCTATCACTCATGGGCCGGGCACTCTGAGCTAGTGACTCTGGGCAGGTCTTTCCCCAACTCTGGACCCCAGGGTCCTCTCAAGGGAAATCCGCATGTACCTCCAGCATTAACTCAGTGATTCCATATATCAGCACCAGTATTAGCCTCATCTCAAAGGCAAGGGTCTTCACAAGGCCCTTAAACATAATTTCAGACAGAGGACAAGAGAGCGGGTCGCCTCGTCATCCTACGTGGAGAGATGACGCTGAAGGAGAGATAAAAGATGCTGTCCCTCACTCGGTACTGACCTTGGTTGGAGTCGGTTCATCCCTGCTCTGAAATCAGCTCTCTCCCAGTCTGTCTCCTGCAGGAGACTGCAAGGTTTTTGAAAGCAGAGTCTGTTTCTGCCCCCTTCAAATTATGATCTCCTTCCATCATGCCTGGCCCTGTAGTTGCTGACTGCAGATTTGTTGAATGAATAGACAAAAGAATGAAATTTGCACCTATTAGAATTGATTTCATAAGGTTCTGAGAGACAACGTTCTGAGATCTGGAAGACACAGAGCTGACCGCTAACCTGGGCTCTCATTTCCTACCCTGTCCCATCAACCACTTATAGGAGACAAATCCCACTTAACAGATGGAAAAACTGAGGCCCAGAGAAGAGTTGTGACTTAGCATTTCATATATGCAAAGCAGGAAGAGACCAGGGGTCCCCTATCATGTCTTAATTCCATAATGTTATGTAGGAGGAATTTGAAACCCAGTGATGCTTAATGTCCCACAGCTCAGCTGTGGTGAAGACAATAATCAAGCTCCCAAATCAAAGTCCAGGGCTGCATAACAATTGTAGAGCTCAAGCAGCCCTGGTACCCACTCCAGGTTCCCATGGCAACCATGTAGAACAAACCATCCTCTTTGGGTAGCACTGAATCATTCTTTATACGTAATTTCTTCTTTAAGGGGAAATACATTTGTATAGACTCTTCATCCTCCCCCAATGGACTCTCATTCATGGAAGAAAGAGACTAGGACCTTCTAGAAAACAGGTATCCAGGCAAGAAATGGAAACCCTGGCTGATGGAGGCTTGGGGAAACCTCTGGATTTGGGAGTGTATCCAAAATGGATTAATGACTTGCAGAAAACCATTCTGGAACATTGGTTTGGAATTCCTTGGCTTGTCTTTGCTGTCCTTATGTTACAGATCTCTTTCTGAGTCATGAGTGCCCTTAATCAATCAAAAATACATATTCCTGACTTCTCAAAAGGTTTTTACCATATTTATTTCATCTGATCCTGCAGAGAAGATTGAAACGGCATTGCCACTTTTTAGCTGGGGAAACTGAGGCCTAGGAGGTGAAGGTCACAGGCTAGTGTGGAATTCCTCAGCAGATGAAATTCGTCTCTGGAGAGACACTGGCTGAACACCCTGGAGACCTCGGCAGGGGCTCAGCCACTCAGAGCTGGAGAGGGGGCCTGGGAGGAGGTGGGCAGCAGTCGATGAACTAAACAAGGCACTGCGACTCTCACTCATTGTTATAATCGCCATGGAGGAAACACAGGTGGGCGCACCTGTGGGGTAGCCAAGGCGGCAGCTCTAAGGAACTGGTGTTTACATTGAGAATGACATGGTGGAAAAGAGCCAAGTGTGGGAAGAGCAAGACAAAGACTCTGTCCTCAGAGGGAACAGCATGTGCCAGCACCCTGGGGAGGAAAGTGGTTGGCAGCCACAGGGAAGGAAAAGAGGCCAGGGAGGGTCCAGTGTGGAGCGGGGGGCGGGGAGAGAGGACAGACTGGAGATGGGGCTGGAGAGTAGACAGGGCCCGATTGTTCCAGGCCTTGCAGGCCATGGTAAGATATGTGCGTGAAATCAAACTCACCTTGACTCCCATATACCAAACATATGGGCATTCACACACATAGCTATGCATTCTGTATGCACATGCATGCATACATATGGTTAACATAACCACTTGTCATTCATACATATACATGAACAAACATGAAAATACATATGTACACAAAGGCATATCTATATAGCTCCCTGACAACACATGGTCACATATGCTTAAAGACACCTGCACACACAAACACACACTATATACACCAGCACGCCCATTTATATAGACATACAAAAGCACGTGTACACACATTCTCTCATACACCGCATGCTATGTTTTATAAATACACACATTTATGCATGCGTGCACACACACAACCCCCAAGAATCCCAGCTCAGACGAGCTCTCAGCCACAGATAAACTTCTCTGCTGGTTGGTTATAATCTTTCATTGGAACTGACATGTTGATAGCCCCAGTTTTTCTAGGAAGTGACCTTCATGCTGGCTATTGATTTCCAGTGGCTATCAGGCGCCTGCCACTGGAGTGACAGGCCAGGTCGGAGGTCAGCCCTTAAATAACGCTTCTGGATTACTAAGCACCATCCATTCCAATGAAAATGGAAATTGGCAGCCCTGGCTCCCTTTTATGGAGGGAGCAGTGGCCTGCTCCTGCTGTGGGGCTTCTGCCCTGAGTGGCTACCTCCTGTTCCTGCCCCTGCCCCACCCAGGCCGGTGTGCTGTGGGTGCCCCGAGGCTTCTTTCTCACAGGAGAGCTGTACGGAGAGCTGCAGGTGGTGGCAGTTGCCAGGGCCTGAAACTTCCTGGATTCTGCTTTCCAGCAAAGCCTGGGGCTGTCCCCCTAAACGCAGCATTCTGGTAACAGACAACTACTGCAGGTCCCAGGGACCTACGGCGACTCTCCTTAGAGCCTTAGGCCGGCAGGTCACCTCTCTGGACCTTGGGTACCATCCCCTACTCTCACTTCGTACCCCATCCACACACACTCATACATTTCCTCTGCTTCACGACTCTGTGGTTTAACTAAGTGAGTCGGTGGGGGTGTGGAGTTGTAGACGAGACAGTGCAAGTGCGCAATTCTAAAACATTCAGGGGCCAACATGCTGGGCTTGCCCAGCCCTCACATGAGAACAGGCCACAGAGCTGCAGCAAGACCCCGGGCTGGACATCAGACACACTGATTTCAGACCCAGTTCTGTCACCTGGAGCGAATCACTTGCCCTCTCTGAACGGCAGCTTCCTCATCTGCAAAGCGGGGTCAGGAATTCCAACCACACAATGGACTGTCTTGAGGATTCAGCACAACCTTGTGCATGAAAGGCCTGCCACCTCTCTGTGCTGTCAGTAGATGGTTACTGTTTGGGGGACCTGCGGATGGGCTATTGTCATAGCCTGAGTTCCCCACTACCTCGTGTCTGTCGCAATCAGAGCTAGCCAGCCACTCTTGAAGGGAGTGACTTTGCTTCTTGCCCCCTCTCCCCACCACACACACCCAGAGACAATTCACTATTGTCTGGAGTCATTTTTTGTTGGGTAGGGTACCACTGGCTTCTAGAGGTTAGAGGCCAGGGATGCTGCTAACCATCGCACAACACGACAGCCCCCACAACAGAAAATGATCTGGCACCTAATGGCAGTAGTGCCAAGGGAGGTCCTCTGTCTCTAAGACATTACTTCACATTTCTCTGTCATCCCCTCAGTGGCTTAGCACAGCAGCCCGGCTACCCTTCCATTCCCTGAGCACCGCAGAGCGGGGGTGCGGCAGGGGGAAGTAGGGGCTACGTTAGGAACTGCCGCCTGCCTCCCCTCACCCTGAGGCCACTCAGCCAGATGGCAGAGAGGTCAGCAGCAACCAAACATCTAATGACGTGTGACAAGTGTGGCCAGACAGCAGGCACAGGCTGGGCCCCTTGGAGGCCACTCACTGGGCACGGGGGACTCATAAATAACAGCTCAGTGACAACCCCAGTCTTGCTCAGTGGGAGGGATGGAGCTCGCCTGGCCCCCAGCCCCTGGGGCAGGTCTTTATGGGACAGGCCTCCAGCAGGAGTGCCTGAGACTCCATGCATAGTGAACGTGCTGGTGAGACTGGGAGGGACCTGTCACTGAATCATCTGCCCTGACAGTGACTGTCTTTGCCACATTATTCTATTCCTGATGGGGAACTATATCCTCATTTCTGATCCAGTGCAGTTTTGGGCTTCAAAGCATTCACGCAGCAAAGCATTGGCTGTGGAAGGCGGGTGGGTAGTGGTAGGCATGCTGAGTGTCAGATCTCCCTTCATTTTGTTACACACTCTCGAGCCTCCATCTCTTCGTCTGTTAAATGGGGGTGTTTGAGCAGCAAATGTGCTAATTCATGGGAAGTTATGTACACAGCAATAAATTAATAAAGGGATGATGATGTCGATAATGATTATGATTATTCAACCATTTGGGAGAGGGGAATTGATATTTGGAAAAAAGCATGCTTTCTGATGCTCTAAAAATATTAATCCATTGTTAGGGTTTTAGGCAGTTCCAAATAGACTGTTTTGCAATAATAGTAATGATGATGATGATGTTGATGATGACGATATGTTATTAAATAGTACTTTTATTTTTGCATTTATTTTTCTCAAGCCTCATGTGGCTTAAAGTGATGCCCGTTTCCAGTGATGCATATTCTTCTCAAATAAAACTGAAAAGATCAAAGTGAGTGGCTGGCATGCAGACCAACTTTGTGTCTTTGTCCTGGTTCAGGTGTCGTGCTAGTGGGGCAGGGCCACTGGACTGAGGGTGGCGCCCCTCAGCCCGGCATTCAGCCTGTGGGGTCTCAGTTGTGTCATTCACAAATGCAGATGACAGTTTCTCCTGTGTCAGGGCTGCCAGTTCAGTGAGACCATGGCTATGGGAGCTCCGTGAAGAGATTAAAGCCTCACCCCTTGAGGGAATATGAGCATCCTAACCATTATCTTTATCATCATTACTCATTATTATTCATAATGGTGTTTGCAAAATGGAGCTACTTCAAAGCACTGAGTCTGAAAACAGTTTTCACACACTTTCCCCCCCAAATCTACATGTGCCTGTGATGAAGGAATTGGCCTTTGGCGCACTCCTTCTGGAACATAAGCTGATTCTTTCAGATTCCAAACAAGTCCCCTAAGCCACCTTCTCTCTTTTTTTTTTTAAGGCTGGAAAGCCGGACTCTAGAGAAGCACCACCCCCAACCCCCCAGCTCACCCTGGACCATGCCTTTGTAAGTCTTCTATAGAAATGGCTCTCCGGGCCCAAGACCTCAATGCCAGCTTTCAGCCAGGAGCACATTTTTGCAGGAAGGGTTATAAATCAAAACCTGGGTTCTAATGAAACCGCTGACATACTTTAACTGTAACAGTGAACACTCAGGCACCACCTGCAAGATATTAGAGGCACAGGGCTAGTTTCCAAGGGACCCGGGGTGCTAGGAGCTGCCCGTCCTGCCTGGCCTAAGCCCTCACCTTCCTCTCTCTATCTTCTTCGTTCTTTCCTCCTCCCTCCCACTCTTGCTCCCTTTTTACTGTGTAATTCCTATAGAAATCCTCAACTGCTGCCGCATCCTGCAGCCTGTTGGAGAGTCAGCTTCATGGGCACGCTGCAGGCCTGCCCAGTGGATGGCTCCCCAGCAGATTCCCCCCTCCCTCGCTCCGTGGTCAGTGGCCCAGAGCCTGCACTGTTCCAGGCAGCAAAAGGTGGTAAAGGCAAAGACTTCCTCCACACAGGACACTATTTCAGTCCTGGAGTGGCCACTTCCTAACTGCATGACTTAGAATGAGATATTTAACCTTTCTAAGACTTGGTGAGCAGGTCTGTGAAATGGGGATAACAGCACTCCTTCAAGAGACTGTTGAGATCCATCATTCCTGGGGATGGAGGGAGGGAAGGTGCAGCAGAAGGTGGAGATGGGGAGTGCTCTGCTGACCACCTCCGGGGGCCAGCCCCCATCCACACTAGTTTTATATTGACCCATAGACGGTCACACCCACTGTTCGATTGAAGAGATACTAAACAGGGCACATCCATGCCGAAATATCTTTACCACTCACATCATCAGTGTCACCATTGCAAGTCATCTGTATGGAAGCCACCCAGGGCTTGGTGGGATAGAATGAGCTCTCATGTAATTGCCCCTGAAGATGCATGGCCTTGGTTCCTCATTGCCCCATGTGAGGACTGAGTTCACAGCAGGCCTGCCCTTCAACAGGTGGGTGACATTTCTACGTCTCGTCCAGTGTGAGTAAATCCCCAGGCCACTGACCAGATGGGAATGAAATCCCGTTCTTCCCGAAAGGTTTCCTCGAATCCCTCAGCTCATTCTGCAGCCTCCCTCCGTGGAGTGCCTGTAGCTTTTGCTTTTTACTGCTTATTTGGCACTGGACAAAGATGATAATCTCCTCAATTAGGCTATAAACCACTTAAGGGCTCATAAAATGCCCACAATTTCTTTAAATTTTCTGGAGGAATTGACTTCATCAGTTTAGTTTAATCACAATGATCTGAGTGTCTTTCTAATAAAAAAGATTTCTTGCTCACTCACATTAGAAATCCATAGAAAGTCTGCTGCTCATTGGCTTCAAGCCACTTCCGCTCACATTTC
>PVKM010041069.1:0-13249 GCA_004027735.1 Carollia perspicillata
TTTCTTCTTCCACCTGCTTGAGCTGCCTCTGGCCACACGCTGAGTGCCATAGCTGGAGGAATAAATTAAATAATGGGCTCCATATCGTCACTGAGAATGGAGTAAATTGCTCTTTTGTGGGATCCATTAGCTCGACTGAGAATATTAGCCCAGGATTCTGGGTCTACAATGGACCATAAGGAGCAGGGTAGCATCAGTTCTAATGCCTTGCTTTGCCCCTAAATGACTCAACAACAGATAAGGAGTACAGGGAAGAAAGGGCAAAGCAAGCACAGAAGAGAGGCTTGGGGAGTCCAAAGAAGAGAGAAAAACGAAGCGGCGGAGGACCCTAGGAAGAAGGGAGGCCTGAGTGGAGACACACAGAAAACAGGAGATGGGAGTCACGGGGAGAGAAACGGTACGATCACTGAGTGAGAGGAAGAGCGGGTCTTGAAACGAAGATTCTAATCAGACAGCCGGTCTTTGGGGGCCGATGGGAGGTATGGAGAAGAGGGCAGAGCCAGGGGCAGGCAGGTTTGTTCCAGAAACAGAGGGTTTGCTACTGTCTCTGGTCCTTTTGGGGGCTCTCTCCATATTCCTGGGTCTCCCCCTCCTCACCCCTCGGCTGCTGGCTCTGTGAGTTAGCCTTAACACTGTGCGGCATTTCACCTCTCAAAAGGGTAAGAAACTTGGCAAGATCCTTCAGGTGAGAGGTCTTGAAGGCCCAGGGAGTTAATGGGTGGTCTGTTGGGGAAGGGCCAGTACTTGGTGCTCCTAGTCAGACAGTCAGTGCTGGCACGTGGGACAGGAGATGATAGGCCAAAGAGAAAAGGACTAAAAGAGAACAAGACAATTTTATGGGCATCTTAGTGATACCTGTTTACTCCCCAGTCCTCTCTAGGCTTTACCCACTAAGGACAACAGGAGTGTATAGTCACCTCACACCCTCACCAAAGCAGGCTCAGCTATCTGTTTAGATCGATTTAGGAGTGGTAATGGAAAATTGTAGCAATAATGGCTGCAACTAACATTTATTGCTTACTTTAAATGTAGCAGGCTCATCCACCATGCAGTCTTCCAAAAGCGATTTAAGGTGATTTACAATAAAAGACAAATTACAAGAGGAAGGGAAAAACTATGCATACGTAGCTTGGCCGAGAAAAACTATAGCAAATTGAACACTTTCAGCAGTAAGTGGTTTTAGAGAGATTAACTCTTTTTTCCTCTCCACCATCCTATGAAATAGCTTTCTTTTTCATAGGATGACCCCTCTTTGTGGAGGAGGAAAACTGGGAAAACTAAGATTTGACATTATGTCCTTGGCTTGCCTTCAAAGGCCAGTAAGAAAGAAAGGAAGGAAGAAAGAAAGAAAGAAAGAAAACTTCGTAGGAGCCTGGCTACTTATTTTCAACAATAGCAACTTCTAAGCTGTTCACCAGGAAAAGAGTATGTGTTCTGCCTGCCCCCGAAATGGCCAGATTGATGCTATGCAGGGCCTCTCTCAGCGCGGAGCTCTGAATGCCCCCCCTGCACAGGCCCGGATGACCAAGTCCTCTCGGAGCTTCCTGAGGCCAGGAAAGCCTTGCTCCTAAACCAACTTTGTGACTCCTTGCACTTGGGAATGAGACTTATGAAAATCTTCATTTTCCCTCTTTGACTCGACTGTGAGGAGGGTTGGAACCAAGTGTAGTACTCAGATAATCTTGTTAGTCTCAGAATGTTTTCTTCTTTTCCTGTTTTTTTTTTTATATTTGTATGTCATGGCAAACCCCCTAAGTCTCATGGGAAGAAAGCACAGTATAAATAAACAAAAGACGAACAAAAGACAATTCTTTTGGGACCATGCTAGGGACCTAATACTTTACCAGAATAGTTTACATAACACCCTGAACACTCTTTATCCCAAGAAGAGTATTCTGAACAGAATCCGGGGTAGATGCTATCGCTCACGGTGTTCATCGCAGTTTTTATGCCTCTCCAACAGCATTCCACACCACTTTGGGTAAAGAACATCACATCTAGAGAAAATTAGCCAGTTGCTCTCATGCGTCTTCTTCTTACAGGGATCTAATTAACACTTTGAATCTTGTCCAAAGCTGTGCTCTACAATAACCTGATTTAATGCTACATTTATCAGTCAAGCTTAAAATGGAGTCCAACTGTTCACTGGTGAATGACTCTGCCTAGTTTGTAGACTTTTATTTGGTTCCAAAATTTCTTCCCGGAGCAAAGCCATATCGTGTCCTACTGATTGACAAGCACTCTACTCCATGTTGTAGCGCCCACCCCGGGAAGCCTGTTGAGAGCCAACATGTAATTTAATAACAAAACCCCATCATGTCATGTTTGCTCTTTTTGTGTGACCGATCCTTTCAAAAAACAAAGCCTTTCATTTCTAGAACTTTTCTTACAGGTATGATTCCTCAGCCTCAGCCTACTTGATTTTAGTAATTTAGCCGTGTGAGTATAATGACTCCATTTTGTTTCGTCATTCTATTCCTCAGAAGCATTTTTTAAAATTTTATTAAGTGTATTGGGGTGGCGTTGGTAATAAAATCACATAGGTTTCAGTGTAGAATTCTGTGATACATCCTCCGTATGCTGCATTGTGTGTTCACCATCCAAAGTCAAATTTCCTGTCACCATATATTTGACCCCTTTTACCGCTGCTGCCTCCTCTCCGCCCTCCTTTCCCTCTGGCAACAAACAAACAAGACGAACAAATAAAAACTCACAGATGCAGAGAACAAAAGCACTTCGTTTGGGCGTTCAAAATGTGCCCCTGGACAGAGCCAGTCATCAGGGCACTGGCAGGGACCGTGTGTTACTGTGAAACATTTTCGTCCAGGGAGCGGACTTTGTGATCAATGTGCTGGCAGGTGTTTTTGTTGTCCACTTTAGTTACATTATCAACAGGGAAAAAGTTATTTCGGAAAAGAAGCTTCATTTTGCCAATTTAGAAATGGCTTTGGAATTTCATCCAAAGGTCTCTGAAAAACAAGACATTGGCCTTGGTGCTGGTGCATCAAATACATTGCAAATGAAACAAACAAGCTGGCCTCTTACTGAAGGTGTGGTTGCAGAGCCCCGTGACTCTGCGTGCCAGGGACTTTATCCGGCACATTTCTGAACTTTGCAAAATTAATTGTGCTGAAGAGAACATCATCAAACGCGTCCGGCATACAGAGTAAACATCTTCAGACCAGGATTCTGCGCCATCAAACGCTCTCCAGCTAATTCCATTTGGTGCATTACTCTGGAAGAAAATCGAGGCCAAGTGAAACTGCGGAAATGGGAACAATGCAGGGAGGAAAAATCTCACCCCATTAAAGGAACCGTTTCTTCTCCGCACAAATAAGCCCACCACGCCTTGGAGGCAAGACTAGAAGGCTCCAGGATATTCTTAGAACGCCCCGCGGGCCCTGTTGTGCCGAGGGAGCCTTGCACCGGGGAGGAGGAAGGTGGCCAGAGCAGCAGCGCCCCGGCTCTAGGAGCATTTTAGGTATTTGTAATAGACCCTCCCCCCGCCCCACTCCGCGGTGCAGAAAACTGGCTTTCGTGTGTATTTACAGAGGAAGCTAAAACAAGGCGCCACGTTTTCCTCTGTGCTATGCACTGTTTGCAAAGCGCATTAACAGCGCGTGGGCAGGCGTTCTCCTTCCCGCGGGGCCTCCTCGCGCTAGGCCGGCCTTGCGTGAGGATTTGCACCGGCTCGCCGCTGCGCTCTCTCTGGCTCTCCCATGACCTTCCGAGATCGGCCGCCGGACTGGCCTCGCCGCGGAAGCACCATTCTCGGCGCTCGGGCCGGGCGCGCGGCCGCTCTCCTCCGGCTCTCCGAGGAGGCCTAGGGGGCGAGCGCCGGACGAGCGCAGCCTGGCCTGGCGGTGGGGAGCGGGGTCGGCAGCGGGGACGCGCGGGCAGCTTCCGGCGGGGGCGCGCGGGCGCGGGCGCGGGCGGCGGGGCGGGGCGGGGGGCGGGGCCGGGGCCGCTGCGCCCCCAGCCGTGTGGCGTGTAGGCACCGCCCCCGCGCGCCGCAGTCCGGGCTGGAGCGTCTACTCCGTGGCCGTGGCGGTGGCCGTGACCGTTGCCTCCGCGCGGCTCTGGCGGCGGCAGCGGCTCCCGGGGCTCGCAGAGGGCAGCGGGCAGCCCCTGGCCCGTGGCCGCCTCCAGCAGTCAGCGCTGGGATCGGGGGGCGAGGAGACGGTGGCGGTTAGTGCCCGGCCCTCCTGCCTCCAGCCCCGAGCGACTGCGGACTCCGGGCAGTCCCCGGGCTGCGGCCAAGGCAGCGGAGCGGCCGGCGGGGGATGGCGAGATAGCGGCGCGCGAGCGGCCCGTGAGTGCCCGGGGCGGGTGGGCGCGGCGCGGGCAGTGGGAGCTGCGGAGCCCGGAGCCCGGTCCCGTGGGCGCGTCGCCCCGAGCGCCTGGCGGCCCCGGCAGTGTCGGGGGCAGCGCTTCGGCCGGCTCTGGTCTCGGGTCTCCGAGAGCATCCGAAAGGAGTGACCTGGGTGGGGGGAGGGGGAAGCGCTCGGAGTCGCGCGGCTTGGTGCGCGCCCCTAGGCCACTCTCAGGTCCCGGAGGGCGCCGACTCCTCCGCTGCTAACTTCTGCCCCTACGTAGGGCATTAAGTTCTGAGGCCAGAGGCTCCCGGGGGTTGGGGGGGAGGTGTGTGGTTTTATTTTGTCTGTATTTTTATATGTTCATATCCCAAGGCGCTATATTGATTAAATCCAAAGTTAAAGTGTTAGCAGTTTCAGTTAGGCTTCATGACAAATGCCACTTCTGATGTGTTGTCGAACAGCACAGGCTGGAACCATGAGTTCTGACCGACAGAAAATGCATATCAGGGTTGTAGATTTACATCTAGGCTTGAATAACGCGATTCTTTCTGTTCATCTTTTGCTAGCAAAAATGTATGAAGTCTTTTACTTACAGTTGGGTATCTTTGTGTTTCTTTTTATAGGGTTGTGTTTAATACAGTCTACTCTTGATACACTGCGAATGGCATTTGTGTGGAAATTATGTTTTCGCATTTTTTTTCATGTGTTTTTTTAAGATTACATTCAGCAGAAAAGTTTGCTTAAAGCTTTCTTTCCTGTTTGTTCATTTTCATTTTCAGATTTATTTTTAAACAATTGCTTGAAGTGAAATTAATGTGACTTAATCGTATCAGTCAGTCAGGGATAGGAAGGCGATCCCTAATTTACATTTAAAGCAATCTCCCCTCCCCCACAAATGACAAGGCTTTGAAAGCGTTTGTTTGGTGCAAATGATGCTTGCCCCTCCCCTTAACGGGATTATTTTGCCGCAGATCTGAAATCATATATCACTGGTATCAGAGGGTTGCTTGTCTGAGCCTGGCAGAGGAAAGAAAACCTAAGTATAGAGGGTTTTTATTGTAAAAACAGGAGACTGTCCCCCAACTTGTTTCTTACTTGGACTTCCTATTTTGTGGCCAGGTGGAACGTGTGTTGCTTTGTAGGCTTCGTTAGGTAGGTACACGCTCAATTGAAATCTGAGGTATGTTTTTTAGGTGAACCGCACGGCTATTTCTCTCCCAAGAATTGCATGGAGGCTCATTTGCTTTGTAATAGGTTAGGTCACAACAAGCACGCCTGTCTTCTGGGAATTAAGGATCAGGAATGGTGCCGGAAGAGAACAGACTTTTGTGGGTTTTGAATGCTTTTGCTTTTTGATGGCCATCCCCAAATAATAAGTTGGCAGCAATAGGAAATATTCCAATATTTTAAACTGCTCTATCAGTTTGTGGGGACAGGCAGTCTGTGCGCACTGTGGAAGAAGGTTCGGTAGATACAGACAGGTATAGAATGGAACGTATGTTCCTCTCCCCGATACCCCACTGCCCCCTGTTCTCCCCAGTAAGCAGGGTCACCAGCTCCTTGCTCGTGTCTTTCCAGATGTGGCATATGCTAGTAGGAACATTTCGTATGCGTTCTTTTTATTTGTCTTTCCACAAGTAAGGACACATTGTATACTCTGTTCTGCACCAGCTCCCGCCCTCCCCTTGGAGTACGAAATCTTGGCAGTCCCTCTGTCAGTACCTAAGAGAGCTGTCTCATTCCCTAACAGCTGCTGAGCACTCCATTAAGGAGAAACCATAATTGGTTTAACCTCTTCTTTATTGAGGTAGGTGTAGGTTGTTTGTAATATTTTGCCATAAAATTGTAAAACATTAGTTTTTGAGGTTTTTAAGTGGATTTCAATTATTGCCAAAGGCCCGCAGAAGTAATTTACTTCTTTCTTTGCAGCACATGCCAGGAAATAAATGCCCCTTCACTCTAATGAACACCTTTTATTTTTAGGGAATTTCCAAGGGATCCATAAGGGTCTTTGTGATAAGGTGGTGAGGGCCAGGAACTAAAGTCGCATTCCTTGAGTAACACCTTAGTACTTTGTTTTAACACAAGGAATAAAAGAAGAGACATAGATTTTTAAGAATAACCTTCAAGAAAAATCCTTAAGAGTTTAAATATTTTTGAACACGGAGAAAAGACTTATACCTTTGATCAAATGGAACCTGACAGCAGTTTGTTTTATGAAACTTGTTTGCCACCAGGCACTGAAACCCCTCCCTTGTGCACATTTTTGCCAATATCTCAGATTTTAATGTTGCTCTAATATGGTTACAGATGGCCCAGTTTGGGAGGAGGTGATCGATAAATCTTAAAGTGGAATATGCTTTTAGAAAATATTTGGCTTTTTCGTTTTAAGTTAAAAATTGCATTCTCAGAGTGCTTTCAGAACAATAAATTGTGGAAGTAAGTGCTAATGCTGGAAATTGAGCCTAATACATCAGAAAATTTGAGTATTAGTATCATGTTTCCGTCACGTGTATTTTTGAGAACGTTTCTAAGACTGGTGCAGGCAATAATGACCTTCTGTTTTAACTGACCAGACACGTGTTTTAGCACTGAAGGTGTTGGCTTTTTCCTTTGTTATGTGGTGCCTGTCATCATGGTGCAGAACTTCTAATATTGTTTATATCTGCTCTTCCTAAGTAAGTATTTATTGAGCATTTGTTATGCTATTTCAGGCAACTTTGTAGGGACTAAGAATGTAGCAGGGCACGCTGGACCGGCCCCACTATAATGAGTTCACATCTTAGTGGGGGAGACAGAAGGCAGAGGAGCAATAAAGGAGATAATATCAAATAGCGCTAAGTACTGGAAAGGTAATAAATAGGGGGAGGTGCTGCCGGTTTAGAGGGATCTGGAAACCTCTCTGAGAGGGAAAGATTTGAGCAGAGAGCTGGAGGACAGAAAAGAAGCCTGCGTTTTTGGAGAGCTGGAGGGAGAGCGGCTCAGGCGGAGAGAACAGCAAGTACAAAGGCCCTGGGGTGGGGCTGAGCCTCAGGTGCCCGGAACAGAGGCTGCCCGTGTGGCTGGAGTTTATGATGAAGGGGATGAGTGGCAGGCTGGACGGAGCAGGCAGCAGGCGCTGGGATCAGGCCCTGTACGTTTGCATGTGACAAAGCAGGTTTACAGAAGTGGAGAGGAGACCTTGGACGGTGGAGTTTCTCCACCTGTTGTTAGCTCCAGAAGGGTTGGTTCCCTAGCACTGGGAAGAGCCTCGGTTGCAATGGGCCGGGAATATTTGTTGAATTAATAAATAATCAAAGAGTTGAAAAAAAAATAGTCCTGCTTGATTTGGGCCAGAATACTTAGATTCAGAAGATTTTTTATCTGAGCTTACCACCTGGGCTCCGGCCCTTGACCTCACCAAATCTGCCACACTGTTGCCACAGCCTCTCAAATTATTGCTGAAGTCACTTGCAGTTGATTGCTGTTCTCCAAAATTAGAGTATGAAGCTTTAAAACCATACCTAATTTTCCAGGACATTATGGTGATTTCTAAGTCAGAACTTTACCATGACTTCAGCGGATTAGCCGTTTCCTTAAGTGTAAAATCTTCAGAGATGCCCCCCCCACACACACATTGTACCGAATGTTTCATTCTTTAGGCTGATGACAGGCCGACATATATGTTCTCTGCGCAGGTGCTGTGCTCCTCGAGGAAGGAGTGTGTGCGTGCTCTATTTCAGGGAATGTCAGGAACTGTGGTACTTCCTCTTCCCACTTCCAAGCTGTCATTCTAAATATATGTTCCTTTATGTTCACTGGAAGCTCGGGAAATGAATTTTGTGCCAAGCAATTGTTGTAGACGTCTAGTAAGCATCTGCTCCCTTTGCCCTGGTGGTGACTTTTGGGCTCCTGTTCAACATCAGGAGTCTGGGGTCTTCCAGAATGCGGGCTTTTGGTTTTTTGATTTCCCGTTCCACTTGGTCGGCACCAGGACCCCGTAAGTTGTTTGCGTGGGAGGTGATTTTACCCTCCATCCCTCTCTCACAGGCTCTGTGCAGACACTGTCGAGGGTGGCTTCTCTGACTCCAATCCCTTCAGTCACCTTTGTTTGCACTGTCATTGAAGTGAGGGCCTTTGGGCGGAGAGCAGACGCTGGGAGCATCTGTGGTGCAGAGAACTGGCTGTGGTAACTGTAGGGACTTGGGCGTTTGAGGTCCGGTACTCTTGCGACTTCCTGTGCATTTCCTTTGTGAACTGCAGAGGTGAGGACTTGCGCCTTCGTCTTACACCGTCCAAAATCACAGCACGCCCTCTCACCAGCCATGGCTGCTGTTGCTCTGGGAGCAGAGGTTATGTTTTATGTTGCAAGTCGAGGGGGAATCTCCTGGTGGGCAGATTTTTCGTGTACTTTTGCACAGAGGTGCGACACTCTTGGCTCTTACCTGTTCATAGAGTCTGTATGGAGGAAGACTTGGAATCGTTCTGGGTACCTGTAGGTGAGAATGCATGTTACCTACATTATTAAGTGGCAGTATCCTGAAAGACCACAAGGAGGCGATATTAGTTCCCGAAAGCCTTCACGAGGCTCTTCCCTAGAGGGGGCAGTGGGTACCGAGGCCCCTTGCCCTGCCTTCCTCAGACCTCGGAAAGCAGCAGACTCCTCCTGGGACACCCTGGGCTCAGAGCTCCGCTGAGGCAGCGGTGGCAGGAGAATCAGGTGGAAAGTGACACGTGGTGGCAGCAGCAGTGATTCCCAGTTCTAATATTAGAAATGCTAATGGAGCAGTGAGTTGTAAACATTCTGTGGACAGAATCCTGTGTCTGTTGAGTTCGGGGTGGAGGGAGCGGCAGAGAAGTAAAAATTCCCAACCAGGACTTCAGTGCCGCAGCACCCGAGGGTGCCAGCGTGCCACCTCCGAGTTGGGGTGCCTGTCATCCCTACCCCCGCCCTGGCCTGGAGACTCCCTGCCGTGCCAGTGAGGTCCTGTGTTCCGTTTCGTGCCGTAGTGTTTATAGTGCAGGGCAAAAGCGGGGGAGGCGAGGGCAGTGCAGAAACCTTTCCTAAGAAACAGTAATGAAGTCGGGAGCATAAATCTCCCTCTGATTAGAGCCTTATGCCATATCTAGTCCTGCAAGACACCTGGATCGTCAGCGTTCTACTGTAGCTGCAAAAATTAACTTTTTTTTGAAAGCCTGGTTCTGATTTCACGGAAGAACAATATAGAGCTTGAAATGCAAAGAGCTCTTATGAGTAGTAGGAACTTAAACATTCGATCAAAACCAGAGGACGTATAGAGGTGGAGAGCCGGGGGAGACCTCAGGTCGTCCCGTCCACTTCTGGTAAAGTTTACCGATAAAGCAGCCGAGACCCAGAGGTGCGTGCATTCAGGCAGGTGTCGGGTGAAGGAAGAGATAAGAGGATTTGAGAACTCCGGATTGCACACTACCTATAAGGTAGTGTTTATAAAATTTGAAGGAATATATAATTTCATGAGTTTCTTGTTAAACAATGAGCATGTTGCTACTAAAGCCCAAACTGTTAAGCCTGACATCAGCCAGGAGGGCGAGTTAGAGCCGATGTTTTATTTACAAACTTGGGGACCTTTCAGACCCTGGCGTCACTGGTGTCGCCGTCGTTCCCTTAGTTCTGTCTGGGGAGAAAGGTGCCTTCAAAGGTTTATATTTTGTATTTGAAAATGTATGTGCTTTAAAATCTGGCACTTGTTGTCCAATCGTTTGTTGTTCTCTAGTTATGTTTTAGTAATAGTTTCACTGTTTTTTTTAAAATTTAGGGCCGTATAGGGATTTGATTGCCTAAATACAAATCTAGCCAACTAGACAGTTTTGAAAATTGTCACTTCCAAATGCTGCTGGTGGGTGTTTCAATTGTTACAACTTTCCAGGAGGGCAATTTTGCATTACTCATCGAAAGCCTCAAAAATGTGCCATGTCCCTTAGTCAGGCATTTCCACCACTAGGAATTTAAGGGGGAAAAAAAATAAAGCGTGTGTACGGAGACCAGGCTAGGGGAGCGGTCCTCGCCTGCACAGGGCTTACAGACACGGTATTCCTGTAATACCGCCCCCCCACCACGCCCCCAGACCCCCATGTGTCGTCCCCCAGCACACTGACTCTTAACTTGGTGGAAGTCTGCTCAGTGGAGTGAGTGTCTCCAAATCGGGAGGGGTGTGTTATCTGAGGGTTTGGGGAAAGCTCATCTCCAAAACTGGGGCCCTTCACAGAAAGTACATGCAAAAGAACCACCTCTAATTTACAAAAACGATTTCTGTGGCTTTGTTGTCCATGCTATGATAACCATTACAAACGAGAAACAGCTTGAGTGCTCGACAGTAGGGAGATCGACTACACCAGTGGTGGTGCACACACGTAACGGAGAGCCCTTTCTGCATTGAACGTGAGGTGGGGGAGCGTCTGCTGATGTGGGCAGATACTCAGAGTTTGTGAGCCGAAAAAGCAGATTACGGAGCAGTGTGTGTAGGTTGATCTAAGGTCTTTGGTTTTGGAGGGTGGGCGTGAGAGAAAGAGCTGGGGAGGGGGGGGAGTGTGTATGAGAGAAAGAGGGAGAGAGACAGAATATGCTGGGAAGATTATATACCAAATGTTGGATGAGATTATCTTTGTGCGTTGAAATTATAGGTGGCTGTTACTCTTTTTATTTTACTGATTTCCAACCCAGAAAGCATGTTATATTCTAAAGGGAATGAGATCAGATCCCGTTTCCCACTTACAGGTTGTGTGACCTTGGGCACACTCTGTGTCTGTTTCCTTGTCTGGACAATGGGAGCAGTGGCGTCCGTCCAGCTCACGGTGCCCGCGCGTGGAGGCAGATACAGGTCTGGAGTGATGATCGAGGCCCACAGTCCACAGGGAGGGCAGAAGCAGCTTTACAGTTGGGCACAAAACACGGTTTATTCTTGTGCCATTATTTATTTGTTATTGTTTTATTTTCATACAAATCACTGCAAACCTGCTTTTGTCCTACCCCCTATTCCTGTTAATACAGGACTTCTAAGCAGAATAACTTTGTTTTATAACTTCACATCAAACTGTTGTGAAAAGCATTTCAGGACATTCCGACAAAATATTCCATTGCTTCTGGTCACTGGGAAATACTTTGTTGACTTTTTATTTACTTTAAAACAAATACTTTCTGTTGCCAAGAAATTTTATTTTGAGTCGAAGGCATTGTTTTTTCTTCTACTGTTGTTTTCAATAGTTCTGTATGATAAATTCTTGAAGGTCAGGGTCGGATCCTCTTTTAGAGAGGTGTGAGAATGCAGTGTGATTCCTTCATCAGGAACTGGTAAGGGCCTTTTTGGTTTTTTTTTTTTTTTTTTTGCCAGGCAGTGGGTGGGTGTCAGACACACAGCAGTGCCCGGGAAGGACATGCCCTGCCCCTGGAATGACATGGGAAGTGACCAGTGCCATTCAGGGCCAGGGGCACGCACAAAATAAACACGTTGTTACTTTACACCTGACCATCAAGGAGACCCCCTTCCCTCCCCTGCAGTTTTAAGAGAGACTGCGTTGTCATGTTACTTTTCAGCGAACACAAACATTCCTCCTGCTTATTCCACAAATTACGGGAGGAGCAGACTAGGTTATTTCTCCTTGACATTCACCGATGATTTAGTGATGACTTATATTGTACATGTGTGCGAATACCCTAGGCTAATAGTCTTAAAATTGCTGCTATATATCTTCTGTGAGGGACTTGCCTTTTTGAGATTATCTTTTATGAAACTGCTGAGGCGGGTTCCTACCAATAAATTTAGGAGGAACGGAAGTCACGGGTATGCTCCTTGGGAAATTCGGCACGTAATCTTGCCGAGGATGAGAGCAGGGAGGCATTCAGCTTAAGGCAGACACACTTGAAACAAAGTGTCCGTCTGACAGTATCTGACATTAATTTCGTAATTCGTTCCTCATGCAGGGACAGTTTCTCTTGAGTTGGCAACCGTCGTCAAGATTTTGAGACGACGTAAACCCTCAGCGGTCACGAAGGACGTCTCGGGACGCCGGGGACAGACACGGCCTCGGGCCGCACTGCCCTCCCCCGTGCAGCCTGGGGAAGGAGTCGGTCTCACGGGCCATCCGTTCTCGCCCCTGCGTAGTGGGCGGGTGGCGAGTCGCATCACCTCACGGCTGGGGCCACCAGCCAAGTCAGCGTTTTGTTCTTCGTGCTTGTCACCTTTTTCCTGTCCCCACCGTTGCTTTTCGTGCGTGGCCCACTTTACTCCCCCTGCCCCCACTGGAACCACCACTTAGCTTCCTTTTTTTGGGGGGGTTGGAAGGTCACCTTTCACGAAGAAGTCCTCTCTACCCCCCTTTAGGAGCGGTACTGCCTGCGTACATGGCGGCAAAGAGAGCGGCCAGGCTGTGTCGACATGCAGACACTGGGCTGTTGGCTGGACAGGGAGTCGAGCGGACTCGCCCTTTCTGCTGCGCCAGCTTCGGTAAAGTCACGGAGGCCTCTGTTCGCCCACTTTTCAGCTCGCTTCCCAATAGGCGGAGCCATGGTGGCAGCACTCACGTCCCTGGCTCTGCTGCTGGGAGCAGAAGCCTCATGCAGGCGCCGCGGGGGTCCTGTGCAGAGCTGAGCCCCCGCCCCCCTTTTCGTCCTCAGGCTCTCCACAGAGACAGCCACGGCTGTTTCACTTGCTCCTTAATTCTACTAAAGGACAGGCAGCGGTGATACGGGAGGGTGATGGGGGCCCGAGAAGGAAAGACGGGGGAGGAGTGATGTCAGCTGAGCTCTGAAGGAGGAGCTGGTGTGTGTTGAACGGTGGAGGGAGAGTGGATGACAAGGGCATCCGGAGAGGGGAACAGTGCGCACAGGGACACGGGGGCGACAGCCTGGCGTGTCTGGGGGGTCGCTGCACAGGGCCGGTGGGGAGAAGTGGGACGGGGAAGTTGCGCCTGACCTCCAG
>PVKM010041070.1:0-13253 GCA_004027735.1 Carollia perspicillata
ACAGTTGTCCCATTTCCCCCCCTTTATTCCTCTCCACCCTGTGCACCTCCTCCCACCCACATTCTCCCCCTTTAGTTCATGTCCATGGGTCGTACATATAAGTTCTTTGGCTTCTACATTTCCTATACTATTCTTAACCTTCCCCTGTCTATCTTCTACCTACCATTTATGCTACTTATTCTCTGTACCTTTTTCTCCTCTCTCCCCACTCACTCCCTCACTGATAACCCTCCATGCAATCTCAATTTCAGTGATTCTGTTCCTGTTCTAGTTGCTTGCTTAGTTGTTTCTGTTTTTGTTTTAGGTTCATTTGGTTGTTAATAACTGTCAGTTTGTTGTCATTTTACTGTTCATAATTTTGATCAGCCTCTTTTTCTTAGGTAAGTCCCTTTAACATTTCATATAATAAGGGCTTGGTACTGATGAACTGCTTTAACTTGAACTTATCTGGGAAGCACTTTATCTGCCCTTCCATTCTAAATGAAAGCTTTGCTGGATAGAGTAATTTTGGATGTAGGTCCTTGCCTTTCACAACTTTGAATACTTCTTTCCAACCCCTTCTTGCCTGTAAGGCTTCTTGTGAGAAATCAGCTGACAGTCTTATGGGCACACCTTTGTAAGTAACTGTCAACTTTTCTCTTACTGCTTTTAAGATTCTCTCCTTCTCTTTAATCTTGGCTAATGTAATTATGATGTGCCTTGGTGTGTTCCTCCTTGGGTTCAACTTCTTTGGGACTCTTTGAGTTTCCTGGACTTCATGGAAGACTTTTTCCTTTGACAGATTGGGGAAGTTCTCCTTTATTATTTGTTCAAATAAGTTTTCAATTTTGTTGTTCTTCCTCTTCTCTGTTGGGTACCCCTATAATTCAGATGTTAGAATGTTTAAAGATGTCCTGGAGGTTCTGAAGACTCTCCTCATTTTTTTGAATTCTTGTTTCTTCATTCTGTTTTGGTTGAATGTTTATTTCTTCCTTCTGTTCCAAATTGTTGATTTGAGTCCTGAATTCCTTCCCGTCACTGTTGGATCCCTATATATTTTCCTTTATTTCACTTAGTGTAGCCTTCATTTTTTCATCTAGTTTGTGACCATATTCAACCAATTCTGTGAGCATCCTGATTACCAGTGTTTTGAATTGTGTATCTGATAGCTTGGCTGTCTCTTTGTCACTTGGTTATATTTGCTGTGGAGCTTTGATCTATTCTTTCATTTGGGCCATTTTTTTCTCTCAACATGCCTGTTATATAGTAGGGGGCAGAGCCTTAGGTGTTCACCAGGGCGGGGCAACCCACATCAGTGCGTTGTGATGCTGTATGTGGGGGAGGGGTCCAAGAGGGAACAGTGCGGCTTGCTTCACTCTCTGCTGGTTTTCAGTCACTTCCCCCGATACCCACAGTCAAATCTGTCCCTTCTGGTGCTGATTCCCAGTGGGTGGGCTTGTGTGCATTCTAGGACCATGTGGGTCTCTCCAATGAACTCTCTTGTGTGGCTGGGAGTTTCTCCCGCTGCCGCCTCAACCCCCACAGGTATTTTCAATCAGACGTATGAGGCTTTATTTCCCTGCACTGGAACCCTGGGTTGTGTGGTCTGTTTCACTCCCTAGTTGTTCCTCCCAGTTTATCTGCACGTGAATGTGAGACCACTTAGTCTGAAATTCACCAGATGTCGCCTTATTGCGAGTTCTCTCTGCCCCGATTGCCTGTCTCTGCCCCTCCTACCTGTCTGGATGAATGTTTCTTCTTTAACTCTTTGGTTGTCAGACTTCCATACGGTTCAATTTTCTGTCAGTTCTGGTTGTTTTATGTTTTTAAATTTGTTGTTGTCCTTCTTTTGGTTGTGCGAGGAGGCACAGTGTGTCTACCTACACCTCCATCTTTGCCGGAAGAGAATAAACTTTTTATTTACTCTACGAGAAAGGAGATGGGCATGGTGTGGAGAAATACACCAGCGTTTGAAATGAGATATTTTTTTAAGAAACAAATTTAATTTTATTCATATCTTCTCTAAATATTTTATACTTATTTTTAAAGTGGTATATAATATGTATAGGATATGTCATATACTTTTATATAAAAATGAGAAACAGAAAGCACTTTAAGGGAGATTACAAAGTATAAATTAATATATTTGTGGATCAAATCATCTCTATCAGAGATGATTTTGGCCACCTTGCCACTGGGTTAGTCTGCTGCCAGTTTTTGTAAAGAAAGTTTCCTTGAAACAGCCACAGTAATTTGTTTACATAGTGTCTGTGGCTACTCTCATACCATGCCCAAGTTAAGTACTTGCAATGGAAATCATGTGAATTGTAGAGCTTAAAATATTTACTATATGGCCTTTACAAAAGAAGTTTGATTTTTTTCATTAAAAAACTGTTTCTTTTTGTTTAAAATAATTAATTTAAAGATTTTATTCATTTATTTCTAGAGAAAAGGGAAGGAAGGGAGAGAAACATCTATTTTTAATTATTTGAGGAACATCCATACTGTTTTTCACCGTGGCTGCAGGAATTTGCAGTTCCATCAGCAGTGCATGAGGGTTCCCTTCTCTCAGATTTATTCTTGAATTCACATGTGCATGTTAATTATCTTTCAATAATTTCTTTTAAACATTCTTTTACCTTCAAGGGTTTTTATTTCTATTATAAATGTTGAGAAAAAATGTCAAATTGGTAATTTCTGAAAAAGATGAGACAAAAAATGTGAACTACATCTTGGTTTCAAATTCTCTATACATTCCATTCTGAAGTTTTTCCTCTTTACTCAAAGCTTTAGGTATCACTCACCTTTTACAGATGAAGGAGCATCATTGCTTTTATTTAAAGTCTTCAGAATTTAAGAATATGAAATATATGATATCAAATATGACCTCTAAAAACTAAAAACTACCTGTGTGCTCCTAAAATAGATTGACAATTTGATTTTGTTGCAAGTGGCCAAATAAATTTCCCATTCAAATCAGACAATTTTAGACCAAGGAGTAAGACCAACAGAGTTTTCTTTAACCTGTGTGGCATCAGATAGGCTTTCAAATGCAAAGAGGCAGGGGTAATTGAAGTTCCTTTACCTTATTTATGTACATGTTTATATTTTCTTATTAAGGGCTGCATTAAAAAAAAAGTATGAATTCCCTCCTATCTTTCCCTGCAGGTTGAAAGTGTGGACTTTGTCCAACCTACTGGACCTTATTTTGCCCTTTACTAGGTTAGGGCTTCAGCAAGACACTTAAGGTTTCTGTATCTCAGGCAGTCAATCTGTGAAATGGGAGTAGTAATAGTAGTAATTCAGTGTTTTTTTTGAAGGTTAAATGAATTAGTATCTGTAAAGCACTTAGAAGTTCATCTGTATACAGTAAGAGCTACATATGTGGGTACTACTTTGTCTACTACAAAATGTAGCACTGGTAAATATTTGTAAATTTTGTAAAGCTTTTGTTGTAATTACAAACTTTTACAGCTGGAATATAGGAAATAGTGAGGACACTCCAGCTTCATCTAGGTCACAGTTCCAAAGAGAAGAGACTGATACACATTGTGTTCACACAAGGACTTTCACTGAAGAAGCTCAATTAACAAGCCAAGGAAAGGGGTACTTTTATTAAAATTTTTAAAATTTTCAGTTTTATTACAAGAGTAATTTTAAAACATCACAAAACATATTGAAAAGCGTAATGAAAAAGGTCATTAAGTGTTGGAACTCACTGTGTAGTGTATTCTGTCTATAATGGCACTCCCCATTGTTATTTTCACATGCCCACATTCTCCTTCCACTCTCCCCCAAACTCCAACCCACTAGCACCAAGGAAGAACTGTGTATATGCTGTCTGTAAGCACACAGGAGGCAACAACACAGGGTGAGGTCAAAGGAAAGCTAGGGGCAAAGAGAGAACTCCTACTCTACTTCAGGTAACCCAACCTTAGGTATGTATACTAAAAAAATGTTCTGTGATCCCATGGCCCAGAGGACAGCCATGGTTAACATTTGGGTGGATAAACATATGCATAGGTACGAGACTTCCAGACATGATGGAAGTGTAGGTAGATACACTTTGCCTCCTCACACAACCAAAAGAAGGACAATAACAAATTAAAAAACAAAAAATAACCAGAATTGCCAGAAAATAGAACTTTATGGAAATCCAAAAACCAAGGAGTTGAAGAAACATTCATTCAGACTGGAGGAGTGGAAAGGACACATGGCAAAGTGGTGGCTGGAGGACTGGGAAGTCCCATATTTTTGTGCAGATAAACCAGGAGGAACAAGTGGGGAGCAAGACAGACCACACAACCCAGGGTTCCAGTGTAGGGAAATAAAGCTACAAAACCTCTGGCCATAAAAACCTGTGGGCATTACAGAGGCAAGAGAGACTTTCAACCTCACAGGAAGGTTTGTTAAAGAGATCCACAGGGTTCTAGAATGTACACAAACCCACCCACCCAGGAATCAGCACCAGAAGGGCCAAATTTCCTTGTGGGTAGTGGGAGAAGTGACTGAAAGCTGGCCAAGAGCTGAGCAAGTGGCATTGTTCCCTCTTGGACCCCTCTCCAACATACAGCACCACAATGCAGTGAAATAGGTTGCCCTGCCCTGATGAATACCTAAGACTCCATCCCCTACATCATGACAGGCATTAGGAGACAAAGAAGTATGGCCCAAATGAAAGAACAGATCCTCAAAACTCCAAAAATAGAACTAAGAAATGAAGAGATAGCCAGCCCATCAGATGCAGAGTTCAACACACTGGTAATCAGGATGCTCACAGAAATGCTTGAGTGTGGTTGCAAAATGGAGGAAAATATGAAGGCTATGCAAAGTGAAATAAGGAAAAATATACCGGGGGACCACTGGTAAAGGGAAGGAAACTGGTACTCAAGTCCACAAGTCCACCAGAAGGAAGAAGTAAACATTCAACCAGAATGGAATGAAGAAACAAGAATTCAAAAAAATGAGGAGAGTCTTAGGAACCTCTGGACAATTTTACATGTTTCAACATCTGAATCATAGAGGTGCCATAAAGAGAAAAGGAAGAGCAAGAAATTGAAAACTTATTTGAAAATATAATGAAGGAGAACTTCCCTAATCTAGTAAAGGAAATAGACTTCCATGAAGTCCAGGAAGCTCAGAGAGTCCCAAAGAATTTGGACCCAAGGAAGCACACATTAAGGATATCATAATTACATTACCCATGATCAAAGACAAAGAGAGAATCTTAAAAGCAGCAAGAGAAAAGGAGACAGTTACCTACAAAGGAGTTCTCATAAGGCTATCAGCTGGTTTCTCAAAAGAAACCTTGCAGGCAAGAAGGTGCTGGAAGGAAGTATTCAAAGTCGTGAAAGGCAAGGACCTACATCCAAGATTACTCTATCCAGCAAGGCTATCACTTAGAATGAAAGAGCAGATGAAGTGCTTCCCAGGTAAGTTCAAGTTAAAGGAGTTCATCATCACCAAGCCCTTATTATATAAAATGTTAAAGGGACTTATCTAAGAAAAAGAAGATAAAAAATATGAACAGTAAAATGACAAGAAGCTCACAACTATCAACAAATGAACCTAAAAGAAAAAACAAACAATGAAAACAAAAACTAAGCAAACAACTAGAACAGGAACAGAATCAGAGGAATGGGCATCACATGGAGAGATTTCAGTGTGGAAGGGGAAGGGAGGAGTAGTGGGGGAAAGGTACAGGGAAGAAGAAATATAATTGGTAGGCATAAAATAGATGGAGAGAGATAAAAAATGGCACAGGAAACAGAGAACTCAAAGAACTTACATGTACGACCCATGGACATCAACTAAGGAAGGGAATGCTGGAGGGTTGGGGGGCGGAGGATGGAGGGGGCATAAAGGAGGAAAAATTGGGAAAACTGTAATAACATAATCAATAAAATATGCTTAAAAATAAAGTATATTTGCTTAATAAATAAATACTTTTTAAAGTTTGTAATGCCATCAGAAATTTATCTATTTGTGATGTAACATAAAACATACCAATGGATATGAAATATATACCGTTTAGATGATCACTCACCATCCTTCATAATAGCCAGTACACAATGGAAACCACTTTTTCAAATGAGCTGAGGCCTTGTTACTCTAGTGTCTAATATATACTTATCGGATTGTTTTTGTGTTCAGTTTGTGAATCATTCTTCATAGATCACCCCTAGAATGATTTTCAACAAACCTGAAACAGGCGTAAATAATACAGATTACCTTCTGAAATCAGCAGTTTAGTCAGAGAACACTTAAGTATTTGGTATATAAATCATGTGAAGAGATTTGATTTTATATAGCAACTCATGATGAATATGAATTGTTATTTATGGGTGAAGATGTCTGACAATAGATATTTTCAGTCTTTTATCTAATAGAAAGAACACTTTCACGATGGCTTAAGTGGCTATACTGATTGACAGGAGCACAGAGGATATCATTTGAAACTAAGTCATCATAAACATTTGATTTAGAATGGCATAAAAGACTGTATGTTCTTTGGCAATACATACTTAATTCTTACAATAGAAGTGTGGCATTTTCCCCAGATAATAAACTTAATCGTTTTTATACATCACTCATTCATTGAACAAAAGTATTTTGATCTCTTATTATGAAACAGGCAGTGTTCCAGGTGCTGGGGTTACAAAACAGAAGCTAAACCCCTCTAGGAATTCATAGGTTAGGTGGGAGATATAAAGACAGCATGGTAATCATTATGTAAAGTTTTGTGAAAGCCAGAGGATACAATGACTATATATTAAGAAATTAACTATGGCATTATCAAAGAAAGAAAGAAAAAATAAAAGATCAAGCAAATACAACTTTTTAGAAAACAATGGAAAACAACTTTTTAAAGACCTGACTGACAGGCTGGAGTGTTGGCTTGGGCTTTCTCAGGCCTGTAAGTCCCAGACAGAAGTGATTAGCTATGGAGACCTTATACTCATACATGAAAATTGCTTAGAGGGTTTGATTTGATTCAGGAAAAAAAAAAAACACCCTCCCCTCCTGTACCAACTAGTACCTGAAGTCACAATTGAAGGTAGCAGAAGCATAACTTCAAACTCCCTTTCATAAAGCTTCCCCTACTTCCTCTGACCGAGTTAGGATTGTTTATGGTACCGTGTAGGGCAGCCTATAGATAATTCCATGCTCACTGTGGCCAGCTGGGAAGGGCTGGGGTTTGTCAGAGACTGACATTTGGAGAATCGAGAAGGCCAAAGAAGGATGGCTGTATTTATATAATGAAGAAATTAATTTAGAATTAATTTAAAGGGCAGGAGGGACCCTGGACAAAAAAAAAGAAAAGAAAAATGGGAACTACAAATGAGTGGATTTTTGCCATTGGTAAAAATCTGGGTCACTTACTGCTGTATTTTTCCATTCGTGTTTTTGTCTGTGGACTTTGATAGCACAATTGTCTACGAAGTGTGCATCATCGGAGTCTAACAATAGATTTCATTCCAGAATGCAATTGTGATATAGCAAAAATTCACTATGTTGGAGAAAAAGCCAATCAACACAGTTTTAAGCTTTGTATCCCTTTGTTTGCAGGAAGTCAGGCATAAATGAACATTTGTCATTGGACTCTTCTAGTGCGTTTTCAGCATGCCGTGCCCTGGGCATGACACATCAGAGCCTGGTGTTTACCTTTTATTACCTGCCAGATCCCTCTGGAAACGGCCTCCATGGGACTCATCATCTGCAGTGTTTGTTTCAGGTATACATATAAAAACATGTTGAATGCATTGGTTGGGGATATTGTGGTTTCCAAGGGCAACTTAAGTAAAAAAGTGTGAGATGAATAATGAAGGAGACCTTCTGGAGGAGGTATGAAGTTAATAATTAAAATGTTATTTATGAGAATACAGATAGCAAAGCCTTCTATTGTTGTATGTCAACTATTTGAATGCCAGTATAAATAAGGACAGCATGATTATACTTGTTTTATGTCTATTTTGGAGAGTTTTGTGAAGAAACTCCCTTCTTTACCACACATTGAATTTATAAAAAAAATAAATTCAGAGTTTGCATTTGGAAAGCTCACTTAGTTTTAATAATCACTTAAAATAACTTCACTAGGTACTAAGTTTCGGAAGCATAAGGATACTATAAAATTTTTTATGCCTATTTTGATTGTTATTGAGAGTACAATCTTTGTTTTTGTTAAAGCATTTGTCTCATTCTAATGAAATGCTTTAGGGAGTGAGGGCTGGGTGAACAGGGGCAAATGGGGGAAATGGGGGACATCTGTAATAATGTCACCAATACAAAATGGTTTGAGGTTAAATGTTTAACGTTGAGTACTTTGGGAGCTAAAATATACTAATACTTTTCTCCACCTTCTAAAGCTCTTCTAGCTTGTCTAATAACCAAACTAACAGATTAACAGGAGAATATCAAATTTTAATACATGCACATGAGGAATTCTCACCAGCATGAAAATTCCCAAAACGGGGAAGCCAAATTGAGTATATATGCCATTTTTGACAAAGGAGAAAAGGTGGGGTAAAGGGATATTAGATTTCAGAAGTGAGAATGGGCTGGAACACACAGGGCAGGCAACTCAGAAACAACAGAAAACCAGGGTGTGTCTAGCGAACGGGCCCCAGCCTGAAGCCCTCCGATTACCATACTTAATTCAAATTAGGCTAAAGCAAACATACTAAGAATTTCTCCATCTGAATTTCTTGGGCAGGAAAAGGGGATGGGTCAAGTTTTTCTCTGAGTCCTTTTCTTTTCTTAACAAACAGTTTAAAATCAATATCTCAAAAAAGGCAGCTTCAGAGGGGCACAAATCTGGCCCCTTTCAGAACCCAATTTCAAATTATATTTGAAATGTTCAACATTTTAAATGGTGACAGCCACTTATCTGTTCTAGAGTATATTAAAATACTCAGTTATCAACATGTAGCATTTCTCATTAGTTCTTAATGTGTATGTGTCCAGTTCTACCTTTGTTTTTCTGACAGATTATTCTGAAAAGCTGAAATGTAGCCTGGAAGGCATGCTGTGGTCAAGTCTGGGAGGGTGTGAGTTTTCTTTAGGTGAAGTTAAGAAAATATAATGCAAGTAGCATACCTACTATGTGCAAGGCACAATGGTAGACCAATTCACTGTGGAATAGTATCATATAGAAAATCGACTGGATCCTTACTCCTTCTTCATCTAGTAGAGAAGACAGATAAAAATCTAAGGAAGAATGAGTCACTGCTATGTATACTGCGTCTAAGCAATGTGTTTTGGGATGGAGAGAAGAATAAGCATACTTTCCACGAGGAAACTGAGTAACACTGTATGAAGAAGGGACTCACTGGTAAGGAGCTGTGACTTATCAAATAGTAATCTATCATTGTCAGAGGCATCGAATGATGGACATGTTTGTGTAAGACAATCAATTCATCTGAAAATTTGTAGTTGCAAGTGATCGTTAGGGTGGTCAGTGACATGGACTGTGAAAGAATTCATAAAGAGAAGAAAGTGCAGAGAGTGAAGGTTTTATTTTTACTTTCCCAAGAGAGGGAAAGAGCTAGGTGTGGAGAAATGCACCAGCCTTGAGGGGTGGGGGCTTTGAGCTTTTATCAGGTAGTGGGGTGGTGGTAGAGCAGGATGTTTCAGTTTGGCTGCAACTTGTTTCAATGATATATTTGGGTGCAGGGTCCAGTCTGGTCATTGTGGTCTGGTTGTTGTGGTCTGGCGTGTCCTGTTTCATAAGTTCCTGGAGCTTTTGTGCCTTCAGGGTGCTTCCAGTAATTTTCTAGTCCTGAGGAAAAATGTTCATAAAACTATTAGGATTGATCATATGTTATGGGGTCCAGCTAGCTCTGGCAAAGAGGGCCTGAAAAGGGGGCTGTTGTTCTATTATTTCCCCCTCTGGCTTTTGAGATGGATTTATTCTTAATGAGCTGAACCTGTTCTGGTTCTGAGAAATAGAGATGAAGTTCTCTTCTTCAGAACTACTTCCTGAGGATTATGGACATAGAGTTGACCCTGCCTGTGGATCTGGGTATGAGTCATTAAAAGGGAGAGGGTGGAACTGGACAGCCCAAAAGGTGAGAACTGTAGTGGGGGTTGTTTCCAAAAGGAGTCTCCTAGAGCTTGGATGCTTTCTTGGATGAAAGATATAAGGTATCTTAGGAGACATGGCCCAAAAGTGACAGTAAAGAGAAAAGCAGTGATGGTACCTAGAAAAGGAGTGAGCCAAGCAAACCAGGACCAGATATTGACCTTAGAATCCTAAAAAGGAAAAGGCAGAGTAGTAGGTAAATTCTGTATGTCTGACACTGCCTCAGTAGCTCTCAATTCCAAATCGAAAGATGAAAGAAAAAAAAATGAAATATTAGCTTGGAAGAAAACTAGAAAAATTAGGATTTAATTCAGTTTTTGGGTGACAGTGAACATTGTGATTTCCATGGAAACACAATTTCTCTCCCTAAATCACCCTCATTTTATCAAAGAGACTGAATTAAGTCCAGTTTCAATTTGGCTGATTATTTGCACGAACACAACAAGAATAGTAATTGATCGTATAGGCTCTTTCAGATCTGCTTTGCTGGAATTTTATAAGGAACCTTCAGATTGAGCTTTAGCCAGCCTCTCAGGGCAAAGAAGCCAAGCCACAGTTGCCATCTGGCTTTACCTGAAATTGCTACATGTTTGGGTAGATTTCTCAAGTTCTTGTGGTCCCCAAAATGTCTTGAGATTCCTTCCTTTCCATCTTTCAGGATAGCAACCTCCATTCCTTACCTGCAAAGACTGCCATGAACCACCTGTCCAAGCAAGGTACCAGGCCACTTCTCCAAGGGACTTTTATTGGCTTCAAAAGTCAATCTTAATTCCTTAAGGCTCTCTGGTGACATCCAGAGTCCAGGCATGACACTTTCCATCATGACATTCCAGACAAAGACTTGGTTAATAAAACTACATTTGGATACTGGTGCTATTATAAGGAGAACAGATTCTTATTTGGTTTATGCAAATAAATATATTGCCATGAAAATAATATTCATTAAGAGTTGCCAAATTCTGGAGGGATTAGGTAGGGATAAAAGTATAAATGTTTCAATATTGCTTATGAGGGTATGCTTTAGAAATTGCTCTAGAGGAAAAATGTTTCCTTATATCTAGAAAACAAAAAGATTTAAAATTAACAAAATTTTGAAAAAATTTTTGTTTGTCTTGATTATTTGCCTGCATTTCCATGAATCCAGTTTTCTTTAGGGTTCTATAAATCTTCATTTACTTCAAAAATATGACCTGCTTAGATACCTGTAATTTAAAGTCAGACTTCTTTTCCTGAACGTTTCCAAAGATACATTTGCAAATATGTTAAAGTAAAACATTGAGTGTTTATAAATGACAAAATTTAAAATGAAATGGTTATAATGCAATTGATAAAGCAATTTGCTTCTTTGTAAAATATAATATTTTGAGATAACAATTTCATAATACTTACTATCAAATGACATAAAAGAACCATATGAAACCCATATTTTTAGGTTCAACATACAATTTCAAAATGTATAAAGATCTAACAGTATGCAAGGTTTTAAAATATTGTACGGGACTTACTGGAAGTGTGCATTGAGCACTGGAAACAATCCATAAATTCCCAAGGTGTGAGTTACAAGCATCCAGAGCACCACTGCTGGATGTTCCCACAGGTAACCATCACTATGGGCTTATCCAGTGTCACTGATAGGATATTTACTACCCCTGAGAGCCTCTTGTTTGAACTTGGCTTTAAATTCTTGCAACTTTCTTTCTAGAGCAGGTTGAAATTCTAGAGAATCTATTTTGATAAAAATATATGTATACACATAGAAAACAGTCATTATTATTCTGTTTGGCAAAGCTTCCCATGTAATTAAATAGGCTTAATTAGTTCAAAGATGAAAATTCTTTTACAAAGAATAAATCTTTAAGGTATTTGAGGAGCCCATTGGAACAACTCAAAGTCATTTCTTGATTAAAAAGTATTTTAAAATTGGACTTCCAGCCAAGATGGAGGTGTGGGTGGACATATTGTGCCTTCTTGCACAACCAAACAAAGGACAACAATAATTTAGAAACAAAATAACAACCAGAACTGACAGAAAATTGAACTGTATGGAAGTCCGACAACCAAGGAGTTAAAATAGACACATTCATACAGACTGGTAGGTGGGGCAGAGTCAGATGGCCAGGTGGAGAGGGTGGAGAGGCACAAAAAGCAGTGGCACCGGGTGCTCAAGGCACCCCTGGTGTGCAAGAAGGCAGTGGGTGGACCCTGGGTGGGCAGGCGGTGGCTGGTGGACCCTGGGTGTGGGGTGGCAATGGGCAGACCCAGAGAGGTGGCGATTGTGAAGTGAGGCACTGCACACGAGGCAGCTGGCTGACCCATCGTTCCCACATTCATGCACAGATAAACCAGGCGACACAGGGGAGCAAGACAGATTGTGCAACTCAGGGTCCCAGTATAGGGAAATAAAGCCTCAAAACACTGATTGAAAACGCCTGTTGGGGTTGAGGTGCCGGGAGAGACTCCCAGCCTCACAGGAGAGTTCATTGGAGAGACCCACAGGGTCCTAGAATGTACATAAGCCCACCCACATGGGAATCAGCACCAGAAGGGCCCAGTTTGCTTGGGGGAAGCGGCAGAAGGGACTGAGTTCTGATAGAGAGCAGAGCAAGTGCCATTGTTCCCTCTCAGACCCCGCCTCCACCTACTGAGTCAAAACCCAGCAACTGGGTGGCCCTGTCCTGGTGAACACCTAAGGCTCCACCCCTTATACATACAGGCACGACAAGACAAAAAAATGGCCCAAACAGAAGAATAGATCAAAACTCCACAGCAAATGCAACTAAGTGATGAAGAGATAGCCAACCTATCAGATGCACACTTCAAAACACTGGTGACCAGGATGCTCACAGAATTGGTAAAATTTGGTCACAAATTAGATGAAAAAATGAAGGCTACACTAAATGAAAGGAAGGACAATGCACAGGGAACCAATAGTGATGGGAAGAAAACTGGGACTCAAATCAATGGAGTACACCAGAAGGAAGAAACAAACAAACAAGCAGAAAAGAATGAAGAAACAAGAATTCAAAAAAATGAGAAGAGGCTTAGGAACCTCCAGGACCTCTTTAAACGTTCCAACATCCTAATTATAGGAGTACCAGAAGGGGAAGAGGAAGAGCACAAAGTGGAAAACTTATTTGAACAAATAGTAAAGGAGAACTTCCCCAATCTGGCAAAGGAAATAGACTTCCAGGAA